>VXBA01002380.1:273350-296662 GCA_013399895.1 Serilophus lunatus | reverse complement strand
GAGGGGGGGAGAGGAGGAGCTCCCGCTCTGCAGCGCGCTGTTTCCATATCAATTATTTACACGGTGTGTGTGCCTTTAATAGCGCAGCGCGGCTGCAGCGGGCTGGGCGGCAGTGCACCGCACCGCACCGCACCACCGAGCCGCAGGAGCGCCCTGGGTGCCTGGAGAGGGCATGAGGCTTGGAGGGAAAAACCGAAAGGCGAAGGGGTATTTCTGAGACCCTGGAGCACTGTGAGAAGATGTGTCTGTATTGCTTCAGCCTGCCTGTCACATAAAAAAAACCTCAATCCTATTAGCACCTGACGTTAATTGTAGAACAGGCATTTCGAATTTGTGAAGGTTATTTTTATGTTAAGCTAAATTTACTTCAGCATGTAAGTGCCTCAGACTATTTCCATCGTGGAGAACAGCCCATGCATTACTGAACTGTGTGGTTATTTTTTCCTTCATAAGAAGGAAAAGAGAGACAATAGATCAATACACACTTCTACACGTGAACATGGCTAGTGAGCGGAAAATGCTTGCGTATATTAGAAGAGGACTGGTGTCATTGCCAAATATAAATGGAAGAGAAAGTTATTGTTGGATTTTCATTTACTTGATCTGGTCTCTGCAAGCAAATTGTGCACCATGGATTGCCTTTGAGCTTCCTCCTTTTAGCTCCTTGTCTTGCAGAGGACACCACAAAGATTTCCCATCTACAGCACTTCAGGGTGGCTCTGGAACCCTTTCGTGGGGCTTCCTTCAGTCCTACTCTGAGGGATACTCTATACTCAAGAGGCCCTAAAGCCTCTCCAGGTGACACTTTATCCTTCTGTCTGAATACTTCATGCTGAAATATGAATATGGTGCTCTCTGCCCAGGGAAGTATCTTCTTTCTGTGTTACAGTGTCCTTTGACATCTGATGGCTACTATCATGTCCCTGTGCCACGTTCTTTATGATGACCAGCTGTAATTTGTCCGCCTCTCCTTCTGTCTCTTTGACCACCGACTGCTCTCAGCTTTCCTCTGGTTTCCCCTCAGTTGGTGCCTGCAGCCTGCAATGAGCAGTGCCCCAACCTCTTGCATGCAGGAGGCAACCCTGCTTTCAAAAACAATTCTTCTCACCGCTTTTCAGTCATGTTCACTGCTTTACAAGAAAATTCTTACAATTATTTTGAATTTTTATTTCATCCTCCAGTGTTTTTGCAGCCACTCTCCAATTAATGCCAACTCTGAAGGCTGCTAACAAAACATCCCAGGACAGATCCTGTTAGAATTGCATTTATAATCCACCCATTTGCTAGTAAACCACTGACAACTGATGTTTCCATAGTTTTGTAGCCACTGCCCAAATGTTTAAAATAAACAGAACTGCCTTATTCATGAACACATGTACAGCCTAATCAAGACATAGATGAGTGCAGTTCATGCTCCTTTCTTCCCTAACAAGGTCTGTTCATCTATTGCCAAACAAAATTTTTCCAGCTTGTCGCATTCTTGCCGACAAATTCATGTTAATAGTTGTTTATCTTATTGTTTCCTTCTGTTTACAAATAGTGTGTCTATTTGCACTAGATGCTTTCTGGGGAAAAAAGATCTTGCATATTTATTTATTTATTCATTCATTTATTTATATTTACAAATGCCATTTTTAAAGATAGGTGTCAGTTTTGCCTATTTCTATCTGTAGGGTCCTTGGCAATCTTCCCTGAATTCTAAGACATAAACACTAGTGTTCCCAGTGCTGTCTGAGCCTGGAATGTTCACTACCCTGGCATGAAGTGCAGCCAGTCTCGGTTTGAACACCTCTGAGTTACCTAAGTACTCTTGTAACTGGTTCTGTTCCAGTCTGGGTTGGGACTTTATTCCTTTGTCATTAATATATACTATGTCCATCGCCTGATCGCAAGTAACATTTTTTAACCAAGATTGGTGCAAAGAAGGCCTGAGGCACTCTGAGTCTTCTCGGCATCAGTCGATAGCTTTCTCAGTCTGATGAGTAATTCACTTGCTTTTCACTTCCTCTTACCACTGATGTACTTACTGAATGATTTCTTGCTAGTTAATTGTGTTTTTTGCTGTATTGGCTTTTTTGGTTTATTCCCTTATCTGTTCTTGCCAAGTGGCACTTCTGCACTCACCCCATGGAAACCTGATCTGCTTTTTCTCTGCTTGCTCTTCCTCAGCTCATGATTAGCCTGATCATCTGCTTCCTAACATGCCTAGGTTCCTTCTGCAGTGGAATCATTTGAGACAGAGATCTTCTAGAAACTCCTATCTACCACTCACTGTCTTTTCCCACAGAGGGGAAAGGCCTCATCAGGACCTGGGACTGGCAGGGAGAAATGTTGACAGGAAGAGGACTTTGGGAACAGAGGTCTCAAGTTGAAATTCTGAGAAAAGAGAAATTTGGCTGAACAAAGCAAAGAATTGAAAACTGGGAAGAGATGGGAAGGAAAAGAAGAGCCCTTAGAGAAGTAAGTAGGTGTACTATGAATGAGTAGATCTGTAGAAAGAGAATAAAGTCACTCAGTGCAATGAAATGCCCATAATGAGAGGTTACAACCCTTACTCAAGCTGATCAAACATTTTCATCCCAAATGTCTCTTCTAGGCTGTTCCTGCATCCTGAGTTCTTGTTTGGAATTGAAAAATTTCAAAGGTAGCATATTCCTCAGGGTTACATATTTTTACATAGTAGGAGTTCTGCCCTTGCAACAGTGATCCTCAAGAGACTATTTCTCAGTAGAAGAAGATTGCAGACAAAAGAGGAATGAAAATACATTTCTAGGAGCTAAGAAATAAATTTTTGATGAAATAAGTACTACTGAAGCATCTGTTCTTGCCAAGTGGCCTTTCCAATTACAGAAATGCCTTTACACAGTCCTGTGAAAAATTATTTTGGTTTAAATGAGGAAATGAAAAACATTTGAAAGCAATATTCCAGCTGTGTGGCGGACCCTACACATGAAGAAATGCTAAAGTTAAGAGGCAAGCCTCTCTCTCCCAAGCAAGGCTCCATGAGGAGCTACATTTTGTGATGAAGCAAGGTTTCTCCAACAGTGCCTCTTTGACCTCAGAGAGAAGACACAGGACTTTTGGGGTATTCTTTCACTGGAATACAAAAAGATATCATTTAAAAGATAAGCCACATTCCAGAAGAGAATGAATCAGTGGGTTTTGGCTTATTTTCTCCACTTTCACTGGGTTATGTGAGGAAAATTGTGTACCATTATAACCTAGTTCCTCACCAGTTTGGGGAAGAGGAGTAGGAAAGATGACTGTGGTCTACTCTGATAGGTGCGGTTTGATTGCTCTATTATAGAATAAGTCTTCTGTTGCAAAATGAGCATCCTATCTATTGGCACACCACTGTAGCTCAGAGGGTTTGAGGTCAGGACCCAGAGAAATATCATCATGTTTACAGAAGGGAAGAAAACAAACAAAAAAATTGAGCTGCCTTAGTGTTAACATTTTCACATTCCTGGAAGGCAAGTTGCAGCACTTTGAAGAACTTCTGGCATAAATTTCTGGCTTATGTGGAATTTGCAACAACCTCATTCCACATAGCAACAATTCTAGCTGTATTTTATTGTTTTATGGGATGTATGGTTTATTGCCTTTTTTGTCTAAAGAAACCCTGTACTGTAGATGTAAAATTATGACAGTGCAGTAAACCATAGCTAGTAGGTACACAGTTTGATTAATAAAATTACCTAATTAATAAAATTAATAAAATACTGAGGAAAAGCATGGTATCTTCACAGGATCACATTATAATTCAAGTTGAAAAGGATCACAAGGTCTCTAGCCTCACCTCCTCTTGAAGCAGAATCAGCTATGGTGTCACATCTGGACGTGCAGTGCTTTATTATAATGCTAAAGGGTATTTTTCAGCTCAGGAGGGCTAGATGGGTACTGTGAGAGCTGGATTTGAGGCAAGATAAACAGAAAGAAAAAAGAATTAGTTGAAAGTGGTAAAAGGGGCTAAACCACCTGGGAAAAAGCAAGGAAAGCCTGTGTTTATTTCAATATGCCCTCTTCCAATCCTGGTTGAACCAAAGACTTTCACCATTGTTCTGATCTCAGCAAACATTAGCAGAACTCACGGGCAAAATGTTCTGTCCCTCCTGATGCTGATTCAAATAGAAGATGACAACCTATTACTAGTGCCATTTACTTTGCTGGCAGAGGTATGTAGCCTATATAGAGAGGGATCCAGCAAGGGAAGAGTTCCCATCCCCTGTCTGCTAGGGATGTGAGCATGCTGGGAATGTGGGTGGATTTGTTTATTATCCTAAAAACAGAGAAAATAATTTGTTCACTAATTAGTGGAGAAAAGAATACATATTGCAAAGTCAAGCAATCTGACATTGGTAAATACTGCAACTAAGATCACTAGGGCAATGTCAATTTGTGCTCCAGATCTAGTGCACATGCATTATGATTCAATCTTTAATGAATAATGTATTACAATGCAAACTATGATTACATTATTACTTACAATTTTTCTTGCAGATATCCAGTTTTGTTCATTTAAAAATAAATAAATAAGAATGATAAAAAATATAAGATATGCTCACTTAAGAAGCCTTGACTCTCAGCAGGATTTAGGCACTTAAAATACCTTTGAGAATCTGGGTCTTAATGAGGAGCAATTCAATATTTTGTTTTCTCTTTGTTCAGTGTGGAGCCCCATGACTTATTTAATACACTAACTTCAAACCCTGCTCTCAAGAACTAATGATTAATGTCCTCATGGGATTTTTTATAATTCTCTCCTTTGAAGTATCCAAGTGTTTCACAAATATTGATGTATTTATTTTCACAGTGTCTCCATAAGGGGAAGGTTTATTACCTTCTTTTCAATATTGGGAATCTCAAAGGCAGAGAGGTTAAAGTAAAATCTTGATGTTTTAGGTACTTGCAGCTCCCAGCAGTTTAGCATTCTTGAGTACGTTGCAGCATTTTGCATTTTTTTCCTGTTGACAACTGTGACTGCACAGTGCTTTTGTAAATCTGATTTCAGTGTCTCAAGGCTTGCACTCACAAAATTAGACAAATGCAATTGGAATAACATCATACAGTGCTTTGTGGAAGAGACAGAAGCCTGACATCACTCCTGGACAAAATGAGGGAGCAGCTGATGCAGCAATGGATTAATAAAGAATTGAAAATAGGTAAGATAATTAGAGTCCATTAACTTGGATTTAAGGAAAATAAATTTTATTGCAATACTTTTTTTTAATGAGTTTATGAATTTAGTTAATGAAGACAATGGTACTGATGTGGACTGCTGGTGACTGTACAGCAAGAAATGTTTCCAACCTCGACCAAGATGTTCACCACCCCTGTGCCACTAGAAGAATTTACCTCCACCAGCTGTTTTGACCGTTTCCTAGCTAGAAATTAGTTCCCCATCCAACCTGCCTGCTGAGAAATTCCTGCATATACACTCTACTTTACAGTAATGTAAATCCTTGAAGATCACTCAGAACAGCAATTTTAATTGCTTAACCTTGTTCTGATACTTTTCCTTGAGGGGGATTCAAGAGCTCGCTCAGATACCTCTACACCTGTCAGCAGCCAGCCAGTTGACTTTTTGAAGTTGACTAGTTGAATTTAATTCTCTGCAGAAACAATGAAACCCCTTAACTCTTCATCCAGTCTTCCACCTCACTTGTGATTCACCTGCCTCTACAATTAATCAGGCAGTGCCATAAGGAAACAGCTGCCTTCTCAGTAAGGTGACCCACATGTAAAACAGGTCTATCCTGTTCACTGAATGAAGCAAACACTCTGTGGACAAAAGAGTAAGTAGTCATGTAATTAAAGGCTTTCCCCACTGTACATACACAAATATTATACACTTTGCATATATAGGTATAACACATAGACATCATGTGAACTCACAAAGAAGCCAAATTAGACTTACACAAGCTATTTTACCTTGTGTAATTTCTGACTTTCAAGTGCCTAATTTTGGATTCTTCATGGTGTTTTAATGTATGGCTTATTCTCTGTGTGAATACATTAAAACAATGCAAAAAAGCTAATGAGTGCTTACACAAGACAAGTTCTACAGTGTGCATAATTTTTAGACAGAACTTGTTTGAATGCCTCAATGGAATCTAGTGAAATCAAGTAGGAATCAAGTCAGTCCAGTGGCTTTTTCATTTTAAATAGACCTTCAAATACTAAAATTAAATAAATTAAATTACATGAACAATTAAATGAAACAAGCTTTTGAACTAGATTGCTGCTTCAGAAGACCAAAGTCTCTAACATCATTCATTTTACATTCCCTTGGTCATAAGCTGGTAGCTGAACATTTGATGTTACAAAACCACCTAGTGCAAATAGGTATATATTTTCTGTATCCTCTTCTAAGGCTGCTGACAGATTCTTAACAGAAATACTGAGAAATATTTCAGGAGCAAGATAGGAGCATTTTCACCTATAATGGGAATCACAACTGGCTACACACAGATGTCTACCGTTACTTTTACTGTACAATTCAGTTTCTAAAGGGAAAGCAAAAACCAAAGAGCACCTGTGATATTCCTTAAGGATTATCAGAGGAAAGGAATCAGGACACCCTGAGGGAACTCAGTGACTCAGAGTGCAGTTCTCAGACAGATAAATTACACCTTGCCTGCAGATTAACTGTGCAAGCACATGTATACACTACAGGAAGTAACCAAACAAACGTAAGAATGGCAACTCAAAGGATAATTGCCTCAAATGTATGAATCACCAAGTTTTCCAATCTTGTAGGACCTAAATGGAATATTTAGTAAGAATGGAAACTATAATTTAGAACCTTATTTGCACATAAAATATTTTGCTTTGTTTTTTTTCTTTATACCTGTTTAAGAGATCTCTCAATAGAGAGTTCTTGTTTCTATGCCTGCTCCTATACTGCCTGTGCAAGCTCAGACTCACCTAATGTCCAAATCATTTTGCCCTCAGTCCACGCTCACATGGGCTGGGGAGTGAGCTCCAAGGTACAGCAGCAAGACTTGAGCCTCTTCTGTCCTTCAACACGGGTCCAAACTGGATGTTACATGTGGAGAGGTTGAGAAGGGGCAAAGTCTTAATTAAAACATGTTTAGCCACTTGATGTTGACATATATATATATATCCATCTGTTGACACATTACTTGGCACTCACTGCTGCTTGCCCCTTGCAAGTCCTGATTGCAGTTAGACTAACTGATCATTGTAGGTCCCTCCCAACTATTCTATTCTATTCTATTCTATTCTATTCTATTCTATTCTATTCTATTCTATTCTATTCTATTCTATTCTATTCTATTCTATTCTATTCTATTCTATTCTATTCTATTCTATTCTATTCTATTCTATTCTATTCTATTCTATTCTCACAAGAATTACTGGGTTCCCTGGACAGACCTTGCTAAATTTGACCTGAACAAAAGCATCCTTCAATACTCTACCATTGCCCATCCACAGTAGATACCTGCACCCAGCTTATGGTTCTCTGGAATAAATCCTTTCCAAAATGTCAAAGAGAGGAGCATATTCTCTCTTTACATACAAACCAAGTATGACTGTGCTCATCTGGCTTAAGAGGGGAACAGGAACATTAATTAGTTAAAGTTGTAGAAAAAGAATGTTGATTTTTCTCAAGAAAATTGTTACGAAATGAAATAATGGTCTGAAGATAAAAAGGGAAATAAAGAGGATGGAGAGGGGAAATCATAGCAAAATATTTAACATCTTTGTTGTATTTTCTATCCATGTTTGAAGATTTGACAAATAAGAGGCTTGCACTGCTAGGGTTAAATAGTTTGTAGTTACCTGGAACCCAAGCCAGCTTGTGCAAATACATCTCTGCAGTGTGGTTAGTCTGGCAGACTTTGTCTCTCCAGGCATAACCACTGATTTATACCTTAACCCTTAAAAGTCAAGACTTCCTTTCCAGCGTGTGAACAATGTTGTCTTGAACTGGAAGTGCCAAGCACTTCTATTTTAATGGGGTTTTTTACCTGAATTTATGCAGTCTGAAGTCAAGAAATCCATGGATTTTTGAAATTAACTAAAAAATAAAAAGGAGAGAGAGAAAAAGGGAGAGAAGTGTGGCCCTTCGTTCATCCAAAGGGCTCTATATTTTACACTACCAAAGCCTCAGGATCTGCTGCATCTGAAGTAAAGGGTGAAATTCCAGCTAGCTTTGTTCTGGATCAGTAGGGTCTGGCTAACATATGCAGTTTGCCAGGATGTTTACTCAGCACACACCCAGCACATACCTGAGGAAAGGTAAGAGGCGTCAATCATAACATGTCCAATGCAACAAATAACCCACTGCAGACTTGTCCCAGTCTTTTTTCTCTCTGCTGCTTAGTGAGGAGTCTGGGTCTGAGGCGTCTGAAAATAACGAACACGATCTGAAAACTCAAGTTCCTTTGCAGCTGGAGACATGTAGTCAGAAATGTTTAGTAATAATGGAAAAGTTGCCAGCAGCAACTAGAGCATGAGAGGTTACACCTGGATTGAGAAGAAATGCTACACGGGAGAAGTCAGATGGAAATAAATGCTTGGCTTAGAAAGGTTTGATTTAAAAAATAAATATATAGCAACAAAACAAACCGGCTCCTCCCCTCCTCTCTCTCTGCTCTGGCCCCGCCCCCTCAAAAGCTTAGAAAACAAAGCAGCAAATTGTAAACAATACTATGAAAAAAACCCGAAACCAAACCTGGTATAGGATGATGGTGGAAAGACAAATTAGACTTTCATTCATACAAGATTTATGTTTGTGATTAAGAGATAAAAGAACAGAGGATTGTTGATGAGCAGCTTTTGCTGTGGCCTTTCCCTGCTTTCCCCTACCCACTCAGCTGGTCAGTGGGCGGTCAGCCAGCAGAACAGGCAATACTGATGGCCTCAATCAGCAAGGAGGAGGCTGAGTCTTGCTGGCAAACCTGTGTTTCATGTTAAGCTAACATTTATTTCAGGCATGCCGGAGATTCAGCCATCTTCTTCAAGAAGATATTAACTGGGCAGTAAGTTTAAAGAAGCTAGAGTTCACAAAATAAAGAAATATGTATTGGTGACTGCAGATTTTGCAAACTGCTCCCGCTTGTGATCGTGTCATGGGAGAACATCAAAGGCTTCCACCAGTTTCATGTTTGTTTGGAGTGAGATAGGCAATGAGTCAACACCTACCTTAGCAAAAACCACCTATGTCATGCAGTTCAGCTGTCCTGCCAGCTAACTTAGGCAGGACATTTCTTATCTCTAGCTCCTTTCCATAAGGATCAAGTGTTCCTGGTCACCTGGCTTTTGACAAAAGGCTCTGTATGGTTATTAACTTTAATACTATTCCTGGGCATTAGGCAGGAGTGACACTGTTAGGCTAGTTTCACAGTAGTGCTGACCTACTTGTGATCTTGTTCAGAGTCAGACAGTTATCCTGACTAGGCACCTCACTGCCTCCTGCTTATTTTCATAAGCCTACCTAGAGCAGATGACTATCAGGTGCCTAGTTCAACTTCTCCTTTGTGATTAAGAACTCAGGGGTAAAAGATGAGCCTTATTTGTGTAATTATGCAGGAATTCTCCATCAACCTCTCTCAAGTATTTTTAAAAACCTGTTGCTATGGGAAAATCCTCCTGATGTCAATTATTTTAAACTTTTCTTCTTTGATACTTAAATCCATCCTTCCACTGTTTTCAGATTGAGGGAAATCCTTTATCCAGCTGATGAATGTAGATGTAAAGTATGTTGTTCACTCTGCTGGAAATGAAGCATCCTACTTACGGCTCTAAGACCTCACAGCAAGCCATTGCAGTGCTTAATCAGCATTGGCCTATATGAAATATGGAAGAAAATTACAAATAGTAAGGTTTAAAATTTAGGACAACGTTTCTTTTCCTCACCATCTTAGAAGGGGACAAAGTAGGAATGATACAAAGCTAATAATTACTTCTTTTAAAAACACAAAAAGAGGAATGGAGTCCAAGTTGGACAAAGTTCAGAGGCTGCTGTTGTCTTTAAGTGGATTTACACAAAACTCCTGCGAGCTTTAAATCAGACTTTTTACTGCATAAAGTGCAGATTCCTGAGCTGTGACTGATACTAGGCATCTATATTCCTTTCAGTTTTAGGGCTGGCTGCTACTATCATGGAAAACAATAATGTCAGCTTCACCTTTTTGCAAAACAGTCAGCATTTATTTTGGCTGAAGAAAAAATACTTTGGAGTGAACCTCAGTGACCTTCTGCAAATTGATAGCTGGCTTGCAACAGGCAAAGCTGAGTCACCAGTTGCACGGGGTTGAAATCCAACCCATACATCTGTAGCACATCTTGCATTGCCAGTGTAATCGGTGTTGTGATGTTCTCAGTCTTTAAAATAACTTTGACAGCCTCTGACGGGATTTTGATTGAAAACTGTACGTTACACATGATCTCTGGGAGGAGATGAATATAGACACACACTCTGTAAAGTTTGGGTATTTAGAGTCTCCTGTTCTATATGCATTTTCCTGGGAAATTTCCAGTTCCTCAGCAGGAAGGAAATTTTGAAATTCCCAATCTTCTGGTGGATTTGATACATTAGACTGTTAATGGGAACAAGTATTTATTAATGCGAATATTCCTTGTAGGTTTTCTGACATGGATTTGATGAAGTCCGTAGTATTTGCAACCTCCTTTTTAAATCTAGTTCCAATAGCATGGAGAAATTAAAGCTCTTTTGGGATGGGGGTGTGAAGACTGTGTCGCTGCTTTGACTGTACTTTTTAAGGTATTTACTGAACTCCTGAACCTACTTCAACCTCCCACATCAAGTACAGCGCAACAAAGTTTTCGGAGGGTGAACTAATTTGTTGCTGGTAGGCAGTTTCATTGTGCAGAGAGGAACAAATTGTGTAACATTTTACATTTCATGTCCCAAAGTGTATCCTCTCCTTGAAACATTTAATTCAGTTCTGTTTTCAAATTTTATTAAAGGCTTCAAGAGCATCCCCTGGGTAAATACTTTCTGCAATAGTTTCCTTGTGTGCCCAGTTCCCAGTTTACAGCATTCCCTGACAGCCTGATTGAAGTCGGCTGAGGGTTGCCGTTTCAGAAGCTGCATTGTAATATTATTCTCAATAATTTGGTAACTCTTGGCTTTTGCAGGAATAATACAGATCCTGAAGCCACCTTCTATAATCCAGTGAATGATCCAGGAGCATTCATGCTGTTACCCACATATAGCAAGCACAAAACTACTTGTATTTTCTTAGTGCTATAATTTTGCCCACCACAGTTAAGTCTTTTTTTTTTTTTTTTTTTTTTTTTTTTTTTTTTTTGAAACTTCCCTTGTGGTTTTATGAGCCATGGTTTCCATTATCTCATTTTAAACAAATGAGGTTGAGTATTTGTTGCAACTCTCTGAAACACCAGGGTCACAGTCTGGTTACACACAAAGTAGCTGAATAAAATTTCAAGTCTACATCTCCACTTAGGGATGTATTTTCATCTTATTCAGCATAATGGCAGTGCAAGTAATTTTATTTTCTTTTCCCCCAAGATAAAGCAAAATTATTAATATTTCAACCAGGATATTAACATTTTCCTTTTCCTTTCTGGAATTCAGAAAACTTAATGTATTATTGAGTTTCTTTGTTCACTTTAAAGACTCGCATTTGTAAGGCTATATGATATGATATCCTGACACCTCCAGAATTTTTTTCATACAATGTTTTTTTATCCCAAAAAAAGAAGAAACAGAAGCAATGTGAAAGCTTTTCTTGAGCACCGACTTAGAAGTAATTTGCACCCAAAATTTGTAGTTAGATAAACTAAATCTTCTGTCCCCAGGTTTCTGAATAGTGGAATCACTGCTGAAAAACAAACCAAGCCAAGTCAAGGCAAAATGAGAGAAAAGCTGTGTTTCCCAGAGCTACAGATGAAACAAAGCATAAATTATGGTTGATGAAGTACCTCAAACCCCCAAACAGGCAGTTGGCATCTGATTGTAATCACCAGTGGTGGGGGACATTTTGAGAAATATCCAATCTCCCTTGCCTTTACAGCATCTAGTTTAAATGCAACAGAGATATCTGAAGGTAGAAGCCTGGCATACCTCTGCAGCTGAGACTAAGAGCTGGACACCTCCAGAGAGCTACAGAGTGCACAAAACTATATGCCTTACATCAGTTGTTGCATGTCTATCCACACTAATCCTTTTCAATCAGCCATGTAAGCATGGTTCACCTTAAAGTATATGCTTTTCTTCTGTATTCTTTCAGCAAAAAAGGATAGTGTAGGATTTCAGGATTTTAAGGAAAATGAATTTCTAAAAAAATTTGCAATATTCAGGTAGTATGAACTATTTTGTTGGCTTCACACAGACACACAGACAGACCCAGACACACACACACGTATTTTCTGTCAAAGTCTGCGATATGGTGAGTTATAAATCCTGTTCCTTAGCTATTGATTGTACTGGAAAGGCATCTTATGTGCTTCCTTACAAAGTGAACTTCCAAAAGATCTAGGTGTCAGAGTGAGGTCATACCCTTCATCCCTTGTGTCTTGGCGCACTGAGTCTTGGGTAAGGATCTGCAAAACTGAGCCCCAGTGAAGCAGGGCTCCCACACTACTCTCCTCCTTTGTGAAATGAGGGCTCCCACTAAGTAGAAGACAGTTGAACACATACAGAGTCATTTCACCTGGTCTTGGATCTGTGGGGAGAAAAGTGGCCACATCTGCTCACTCAGGGACTTGGTGCAGGAGGAGAGGAAGGAACAAGGAGAGAATAGCCTTTTTCAGCTGCAGATACAGCAACCTCTTCCAGCTTTTCACTTTTTCTTACTCTTCAATTTTCAGGGAGGGGTGAGAAGAATCAAAGCATATCAGCCTCGACTGTTCTACTAAGACTTGGCTGATACTCAGGGGAGAGATGAAGTGTCCAAAATCCCTCCGAAAGTATCGGGAGTCTTTACTCCTTTGGGCCTGAAGGGAACAAGTTTTATGAGTCTCTGGAGAGAGAATGAAGAGTAACATTTAATTATTTAACCTTTTCGTCTTTCCTGATAGTAGCTGAAGAGGATGCATCTAGCCTCCTGCTCATAGGGACCTTGTGGCAGTGAAATTTCTTTCCCTATATAAAGCATGGGAAGAGACAATGTACTGAAAGACCTTGACTTTCCACCAGAGTCCATATACAACCTCCACCTTATTCTTACTTCTTACTTCCAGATAACAAATAGGTGGTAATTAATAAGATCAAGCTATAAAATCCTGCTTGGAATTTGATTGGAAAATGATTCAATGACACCATGTATTCTACTGGTTGTGCATGGAATGCAGATATTGAGCACGTTGGTTGCTTCCAGGAGTTTGTAATATTTTTTTATTTTTTTTTTTTTGTCCTGAGAGAGGAAAAAACTATCTGTTTACTAAATTCACAATCACAATTTTAATGTTTAATCCCCAAGGCCAGAGCTATTATTTCAGCTTTCCATTGATATCCAATGTCCTCCAGCTGCATTGCAGATTAGCAGACACAGGTGTTAAATTTAGTAGAATTAGAGTGCATAAGTATTAATTAAACTAGTCATGACAGCCATTGCCTTCAGCAATGATGCCTTCCAGGCATCCTTGGACAACAAAATGGGTAAATTTGCAGGCTTTCCAAGGAGCTGCACAGAGGCCTGCTGAGTGTAACTCCCAATTTAGCTACATGGGGTAGAATGGCACTTATCCTGTGCTATCTTAGCTGTGAGGCTCAGTGCCAACATGTAGAGCACCAGCACACTCATAGACTGGAAAGAGAGGTGTACTCAGCTGACCCAAGGGGAGGGTAGCTTGGCACTTGGGTTTTCTGTTGCCTGGATATGAGTTCAGTGTGGCCCAGATCTGGACCACCTCATTTCTTTGGAGCCCACACTTGAAAACATCATTCTTCACTGCAGTAAAAATAGTAGCAACATGGTGTAATCCAGCAGCTGACATGCTTGATATGTAAACTAAAAAGATAATTTCTCTGCCACTCCTGAAGATGCAGTCTGGAGTCATTGCATTCAAGTGAGGCCTTTCTGGTTTGGTTTGGTTTGGTTTTTTAAACCCTTCCATCATGGGAGATGACAAAAATGAAATTTCTCTGAGTAATTTCTACCCTCGTTTATGAAAGAGCAATGATGCTCCTTTTAATGATGCCTTTTAGTGACACCATTGAAACCTCAAGATTTTTAAAGGACTTGAACAGCGTAATTCACTGGGAATTTGAGAACAATTCTTCTGGTATGTCAAAGAAAATAGCTCAGCTTGTTCTCCTTGAAAGCAAAAGTAAAGATCTTAAACAAAATCTTGAGTTTGGAGTTTTGCTCACTTGGACTGAAATTCATGCCTAGCAAATGATCTACCACAAAATGTGCCAAATAAGTCCTGGTTGAGTCTTCAAAATAGGCCTTCAAGATGCATGTGTTTTGTGCTGATACAATCCACTAGAGTGAATTGCACTCCAAATTCTATTTGTTTGCTGAAACTAAGAGGAAGCCAGCAAGGCTTCCCATGGATCCCAAGCTTACTCTTTCACAGCTCACTCAAGCTGCTGGCATTTTATTGAATAATTAAATAATGGATATAGATGCATTTTTGAGTTTTAGTTTGAATGTAATATCAAGATTTAAATGGATTCTGTAGATGTATGTTGCTGTGTGTTGCAATTGTATGGCTGCAATAAGCTTCTCCATCTATAAGGTGCAACATGCAAAGAAAACCAGCACATCCCTTTTTAGACAACTTATACTAAGCTGTCAGCAAGACAGAAATGCACTGTTAAGTGGCAGGTATCATCAGACAGCTTTAAGTGGTGGAGATACACTGAAACAAATGAGGTGAAAACAATGTAAGTAGACACAGCAGGAGCGTCCCCACAGGCCAAGTGGTATTTCATGCAATTCTATGAGTAAGCTCGTATTGTTTGCTTGAAACTTAAGAAGTTAACTTCAACAAGTGCAACTTATCAGTTCAGCACAAGTAAACTGATAAATTGAGCTCAATAGATCAGACATTGAATATTACTGTCATTTTCCTTTTGCTTACTGAAGAAATGGCAAAAAGCTCTGAAATAAGAGGGGGCAAAAGACTCATGTAGCACTTTGAATTTACAATGAAGTGAATATTAAGATAAAGTTATAGATCCAGTGATGGTCTGACCCTAAGTTCCTGTTTTACAAGATGAATACTTTCATGAAATAATTTTTTCTGAATGGAAGATTATTTTCTCTAAGGTAGAGCAGGAAAATTACATGTCTCCGTGTCCATGAATTCTGTTGTCTGCTCTTTTATGTTAGCAGCTGGCACCGATATACTGTACAACACATATGAATTTAAATCCTCTGTAGCCCAGTGCTAGACCTTTGTAAACAAATGTTGGCTGTCTTGTCCCTTGATGCAGAGTCATTGTGACACATCCCTTGACTTCTATCTTAGCTCACTTTTTACCACCCTCACATGTAACTGGGCTTAGCTTCACCAGAGCTGTCTTCTGAGCTAAACAGTGCATAGCAGTGAGCTGGGGAATAGTTAGGTCACATCCATTTTCTTTTACAGATAGCAGTTATAGGTGCGAAATTTCAACAAAGTTAAATGCATTGATAAATTACCACAAGACAAAACACATGTTAAGAGAATCTTTCTCTGTCAGACCATGCAGACAACTACACAGGAAACCTCATGTTACTGCTCTGCTTACTATTACATATTACATGGAATGCAAGTTTCATTCAAAGATCATAAATATACTTTCAAATACTAATTTTGCAGCACACTGTGCCATATATTCCCCTGAATCATTTCACAGAGGGAGCGATGGGGGAGGCACAGTTAGTGATGACTTGCAAAGGTCTCACAACATGATGATGCCAAGCCTGGCATGAGGATCTAGGAATTCTGATTGTATGTACCAGGGATGTAATGCACACCAAACAAGTTTCTTCTCACCCATCCATCTTCCCTAACTCCATTTCCCCTTTGAAATTCAAGAACTGTCATAGCCAAGAATTGTTTTTGAACAAAGCCTTCTCCCAGGCCCCTTTAGCACTCAACAAACCACTCATGGAGACTCTGACTGCAGACATGTGGAACTCCAGTAAAATATACTGACAATACGGATGGTGCTGTACTGTCCATTTTTGTAAGCATAGTAATGAATCCCCAAGAGACAGCCAATAAAGCCCAATTATTCTTTCCAAATAGCCCATTTCTCAGAGGTTGGCTAGTCTGATCACTAATTGTGTGCTCCCGGAAAGATGGCCAACAATGAAGTAGGATCCTGAAGTGTCACTATGAAAAAAATCAAATTTGATCAGGATTTTGATGCTATTTATACTGCAAATCTTCTAGTTCCCTGCTGGAGGTCTGACAAGAAATCTCTTCCTCCTGCACTGCTGCTCCTACAGATGAAGTGCTTGGTCATGTTCGGGCAAAAAACACTGGGCAGCAATTACTTTTCATGATATAAGCACTCTTTTTTAAGTTGACTATAGTGATAATTTAGGAACAAAAAAAATTTCTTCCTCGTATGACAGACTCTGTGCTGGCTCTGCAGTATTTTCCATTGGACCAAGCCCCACTTCATCACTCATGTCAAGTACCTCATTTAAAGTGACCTGTGAGGTTTTGAACGGACACCTCTAAGAGGGTAAGATCAGGGACTTAGGGCAGGAATGGCTTCCATAAGCCAGCAACCAGACTAACCCATTAAGCCATTGAGCGGCCTTAAACCTGAGATTTAAGCTGTAGCAGGGGTTTTAATAGTCTTATTCAAAAAGCATCTGAGTAGGGCAGGATGTTATTCTGACAAAGGAACTCTCTTAGACTACACCACATATTCTCCATGGCAAATACATCTATTCATTTATTAATTGCAACAGTATAGTATTTCACCTCAGTCAGGCATCCTCTGGTTGCTTTTCCCTTCCCTTCTCAGTGACACGGTTGGGACCTGCCATTTGCATGGACACTGGCAGATGTTCCCCTGCTTTTTTCATGTCTCAGTGAAGAACTTGCTCTCGTCTGACAAGTAGCTTCATTATAACTGTCATTTACAGACATCTGGTAGATTATTCCACCAGTATGACTTTTTTTTCTTAATAAAAATATTTTTTAAAACATTCCAGCTCTCTTAGCTAAACTTCCACAGATTAGAGCTCTAATATTAGAGAAAAAAATTCTGTAATGACTGGCAATACGTCTATGACTGGCAAACACACAGGAGCTTCCTCATCTGTATGTGCTGGAAAGTCACACAAATCCAGAAGCCACTACACCACAGAGCAAGTACTTCAGTGATATTTAAAGGATCATCGATATAATTGAACTCAAAGAGATAGAATTTCTAACTTTCCTTGGCAGCATGCAATCTAAGTGTAGTTAAAAATACAGCCGGTGTGTTTTCAAGTGCAGGGTAATGCAGTGCCAGCAATTTGAGGTTTGTGCTGTTATACACAGAACTTGCACACCAGGCAATTTTAGGTTTTAGTCCTAGAGATAGGATTGTGAGATTTATAGAAGATGACAAAAGTGATTTTGACCCACTGTCCTTTCCTGCAACTAGTACCCTTGCCCTTCATGCTGTTGCTCTTGATTAACATGAGGACATGAGGAGTCTGGGAATTGCTTGATGCTGCACTGCCACCACCCTCACAGAGCACAGAGCAGCTGCTTCCAAATATAAAAACTAAGACAGAAAGCTGGTGAGTAGTCCCCAAGGCTCCTCATTAAGATTAGAAAGTAGTCATTCCCCAAATTTCTCAGCAGGCTTCCTATAGCCAGGATGCCTTGTTAGCTATTGCATGCACAAGTAGGTCTGCAGAACGCTGTGTTTTCTCTTGCCCACTGAAGTGGATGCACCATCACCCTGTTTCCAGACCATATCCTAATATGCTCGACTTATGTATGTAATTTAGTGCTAGTCATATTTTGACAATACAATATTTCATTTTTGTGTGCCCTCTGGCATGTAACCCTGTTTTCTATAGTAGCTCCACAGATGGAGGCACCTACTTTTTCCCTGTGGATTCTCTGATGTAAAGGATCAGTTCATTGGCGTGTCCCTTAGTAAGGATGTTAACAGAGTCTTTCCTGCTGAACTATCACTGATTTCCTGAAAACTTACAGAAATATAGTATCATTGATATCTCAAGAACATCTACCAAGTTAGAATTAAATTTGCCAATAAATTCAAGAATAATTGGGTAGGAAGACAGAGGGACAACATGACTGTACAAGCTTTGCTTATCTTAAGAAACCAGGCTACAAAAGCACAAATGAATACAACAAAGACAGCAGAGGCAAGCTCCCTCTCCCCCATGTCTGTAAGCAACTACATCCTTCCTTTTGATAAAGAAAAGCAGTGTTTGTCCCAAAGGAGAGGAAGAAAACACAATGTGAAAAGTAGCCTGTATAAGAAGTATTCTTAGCAGGCTTAAAAAAAAATAAATCATAGCAATTACAAATTCTTTTTCTCATCTTTCAAAAAGCCTTTCTCTGCCCAGGAATAACTCACAATACTGAATGGAAACCCTCTGAAAGGTCTGTTCCTACAGTGCTGGATGCCATCTAACGACGTTAAGAGGCAGCCTTGCTCCCAAAGCCTTATGGTCAAAATGGGCTTGCTGGCTTGAGGAATTTGAATACAGAAGCCCTTTCACCATTTTAAGGACAAGTATAATCTGTTCAGGAGCATAACTTTCAACATGGTCCACTTTTGGCCATTCAGTGCCTGTGACTTGCTCCTGAGGGGTAGAAGGAGTAGTCAACGGGCAGTGGAAAATCCTGCTGAAAGCAGGAAGCTTATGCAGGACCCTGTGGCCAGGCTGGGATGCTACATAGGGTGGGACAATGAAGACCCTGCAGGAAGTGACAATTATTTTGTAAGTTAAGCTCTCCCTTGTTAGCAATTTTTATAACAGCAGTAAAAATAGTTCTTTATGGGAAACGCTTGGGTACTGCAGAAGAGGGATAGGAGGCTAAAAGTAAAGTCAACTAGTGGAGGAATGTACTTTTAATATAAAAAAAGTAATGTACTTTTTTTATATTACTGATTTGCATTCTAACTACTCAGGTGTCTCGTTGTTTCTCGTGCTATAACCTTTTTGTTTACTTTCCTAGACCAGTTACGGCACTAATTTCTCCATTCTAGCTGTTGGTACTGTCTGTGCATTGGTGTCTGTTCCACTGCTTCTTACAACAGTCAGGTCCTGTCTCACCCAACACACTGTCATGCTCTAAAGTGAGCATTTCTAAAGTACAAGAGTCAATAACTCCAGCAGAGACAATGGGAATAAAGCCAGTCATTTGTGTAAAAGCTATCAATTTGGGATATTTGTGTTCTGGGAAACAAGGCAGAAAGAGAATTGGACTTTTCCAGCCTTTTGTAAGATTTAAATACCCTACCCATCCCTACCACTTCCAAAATTTACTTTTAGCTATAAGAAGGTGAAAACACCTAAGAGCTGGAGGCTGCATTTTGAGAGCAGCTCAAATAAATCACCATAACCATAACTCTGATCCTTAATGGAGACACACAGGCCAAGAGGTCATTCAAGGAGTTGATAAAAAAACCCAGGGGAATCTCGTTTAATCTGTTTCCCTCATTGGTGAACCTGCTTATGTCCTTGTAAGCACTGGTGTCACCAGCAGCACAAACATGTGCTCCGCTGTTGCCAAACACGTATAGATGTGGATCATGTCCTTTATCCCAGGAAACCAGGATTTTGAGCTGGGAGATCACATGCCAGACATAACTGCATTAAAGCAATTACTCTGAGGTATATATTTCCTCACAGATAAGAGACTGCTCCACAGCTTCACTGACTTCAGCAATCTCAAATGCAATCCTGGGGAGAAGTAGTAGCTCAAATGTACAAACCCCTGGTGATAGAAAAGTTCTGAAAATATCTTAAAATTACTCTGAAATCAAGTTTCCACTCTTTTTACAGGCTAATCTTTGCTTTTCCTCTCCCACTCCTGACATGCTGTATTTGTACTTGGAAGAAGAAAAAAGCAACAACAGGAAGAAAATTGTTGCGCAGAGATGAACTTCAATGATGCAATCTTTCAGTGTCAGTGAAAACTTACCCTCCTCTTTTGTTATTTGGATAATGAACACTTCACAAGGCTTGCGCTACCTGGCAACCACCAACGAAATAAGAGTTTCTGCTGGCTCTGGTCAATGCTCTGCTTTGTGCCAGTCTGCAGAGCAGTATGAGCCTGGCATCCTAATCTGGTTTAGGTGAGGTTCTCCATCAGCCCTTCCTTTTGCTTGCCTTATTAAATCCTACATCTTGCAAACCAAGCACCACTGTGCAAAACTTGGGCAGGCTACCAAGTTTGTCATGCATTCGATTTTCCACCTTAGCTGGATCCTGAGTACTGCATGAGCCGTCCTCTGTTTCCAGGTGGATTTTAGCCTGTGAGCGCTGCACAGTAAACTGAGAAGCTACCAAGAAGTACTATTGCTTTCACATTACTGTTTTATCCCGTGAATAATAAACATTAAACTTGCTGACACTGTAAAACAGCATCAAGGGGATAGTTAATACACTGGAACTATTTGTATCAGCACAAAGTTATAACCACAAGTCCTGTTATATATCCTGTTATATATATATCCGAATGCATCGGACTATATGTAAAAACTATCCACTAGATCTTAATGAGACTAAAGATTAATAATTTTGTGATGCTAAATGTCTTCAAGATTTTGCATCTTTTGTTATATTTTTTGCCAGAGTTTGACTAAAATTCTGTGATTTCCTTATTTCCTCAGTATTGCTAAGTTACAGAAATAAAAGTCTATGGAAAAAATGCTATGAGAAGAGGAAACAAGATTGGTATTTCTGGTTATCTTAGACTTTCATGTTGGTATAGATTTATTTCAAATAAAAACCTGTAGATCTTCCAATGATCTGTTTTTACTCCTCATTACCTCAAGCATACACCACAATCAGATAAAGACTGCACTTATGTAAGTTGAGTCCCTAAACTTTGCATGGAGCAGTAAAAACTTCTCTCTGTGAGCATAGGAGAAGCAAATTCTGGTTTTTTCCCTCTCCTCAGATTTTTTTTAGTCCTTATAGATAAATTAAGGAAAATGTACACATTTTTCAAATCTACACAGTTCAGTGAATTTTTACACCCAATCTCCAACTCTTTTTGAAAGGAAACAAGAAGGATTTGTAAGCAATAAGATGAAGATCACCATCAAAAAACGCCATATTGTTGTAAGATGAATGAATGAAAAGATGAATGAATGGGCTGGCCTCTTACATGCTCAGTGGAGATTATCCTAAAAAAATGGCTGTTGAATACCTAAATGTTTTTTCCAAAAGGAAAAACAGGGGCAATCAAAGACCTAGAAAGGCTCAAGCTAAAGTGATTAAACCCCTGGACTTACTTGTTCTAAGGAGGAATTAGAAATGGGAGATTAAAAAAGTATAATAAATTATGGAGGGTTCAAGGAGTAGAAATTTTCTTTTACTGAACTAGCAACACAATGGCATGGGGACAACCGATGGCTCTAATAGTGGCAACTGCAAAATTAAGAGCAAAAGTGGGTACTTCACAAAGAGCAAAGGCTCCTGAGAATGTTCTGTAAGGGGTCTTCTATCACACTGCAAAGCTGCTTTTTGTAGGTCACCTCTCACATGGGCACGCTGAGCTCGCCTCCTACCTCCCCTCTGAAAGTGGCACAGTGTTAATGTGACAGCAGTTTTTCTATCAACTGCCTGCACTAGAAAACAATTAGGCCCTGATTCATTTTATTTTATCTTTATGATCTCCAGTGAGGGAAATCTGTTCAGTCAATTAGCTGTCAATGCAGCGTCAGCAGCTTTTTACTTGAAATACCAGATAGACAAGTCAGGCCAGATTTTATTATTGCTAACCAGTAAGCCTTGTAGCACAATGTCAAAGAAATACGTGTTCCCTCAAAAGTCTCATTAATAACATTGGTTGAACTAAAATAAGAGTTCCAATTGATTTAACAAAACACCTTGAAATTAATTGCATTGTATTCCAAATATTATTCTTTCAAGCTTCGCAATGAAAGCAGGACCATTAACTGAATACTTACTGAGGATGATAGTTATAATCAAGAAAAAACTGACAAAAGTCACCACATAATGAAAAATTGTAAGATCATTGTTTATTTTTCAAAGAAGCAACACTACAGACAGTGACAAATTGTTGTAATTACAGCATCTCAACCACTGGATGCAATGTGTTCACTTAAAAATATTTGAAATATGGATTTTCCCATCTCTAATTGGTCAGAGTGCTCTGCAGTGCAAGCATCAACAGCATCCATAAAGATCCTCCAGGCGTGACATAGCGTCCTTGGCTGCAGCTGAGCCAGGGCACCAGGCAAAAATGTGTCTGCACCAGGGTAAGTGAGGGCAGAAATCAACTGAGAATTTTTTCCACTGGTCTATTAGTGGTTTTTTGTGATTGAAGCAAGGAATTCCCAAGCATGTATGAAAGATTATCCTATTCATTTTAAGCATCTCTCATCTGGCTATCTCACTCTGTAATCTAGAACTAGGGAGTCCCAGAGGAATATAATCTCTTTTGATCTTCTTTTCTGCTGATAAAATATTTGATCAGAAGAAGTTATAGAGAAGAATCAAGCCCATTGGATAGAGTTAAGAGCACAGTTTCACCTTTTATTGACTTCTTCCTCATTAGTCAGCTATGAGATCAGTTCAATGTATCAACAGCTACAGATGTTGCATCATTTGCCTAAGAGGGACAGCAAGAAGAAATGCAATGTTTTACTGAAGGTTGCATCATTTTTCCAGGTTTTTCTTTCAGAGGTTGCAAAAAAGGCTAGCTGTGATCTGATAGAAGCCCATTGTTATACTTTCTTGTCATATATGTATGCCAGCGTCATCCATCTGGAAAACTATACCTTGCCCTCTGTCCATTGCACGGTCTATTTCACTGTGAGAACCACGGTATTTCTCACATGTTGTGGCAATGCCTAGCCTTTTACATCATCTGTGGGGGTTTAGGAGAGGGAGAGGGGTGCTGAGTCCACTGGAGGGAGGGTGTTGGAGGGTTCTTAGAGGGAGGGGGGGGAGGAAAGGGGATGTTTCCTTTTAAACAGTTCGTTGGCCCCCCATCCTGTTATAAACCCTGTTTTTTGGGGTGGTTTTTTCCTTCCCTTAATAGCCTTCCCTCGCTCTCCCCCCGCCACCGTGCTCTCCAGAGCTGGCCAGGAGAGATGCAAGGGGGTCACCCCAGTTGTCCCCCCCGCAGTTCTCTTAACAAGAACTTACCAAAACACAACAGAGATGCGCGTGGGC
>VXBA01002380.1:166289-272394 GCA_013399895.1 Serilophus lunatus | reverse complement strand
TGTTGTCTTTTCTTTGGTTGAGCTCCAGACAAATAAACTGTTTTCCCTGTTGTTCAAATTCTGTTCAGTCTTCTCGTCACTGTTGAGCTTCCCCCTTAGTGAAAACACTGGTGCTAAACCACCACAATCATCCCAAATGATTCTCTTCAAAATAAGGTTGTAGGAGCATTTGGAGACAAGTTGCTGGAATGAAGAACAAAGGACTTCATGCTCTCCCTAGAAGAATGTACAGGAGCACTGCTAAAAGTCTCAACTTTATTCCTGAATTTTAGTCACAGCGTTATCTTGCAGGAGAGGCTGACAGCCCCTTCTTCTAGCAGGGAGGTATACCATGCATAGGAATTGTTAGATGGATGACAGAAGCTCTACATTTGTTCTTGAAGTTCAGAGTAAATCTGGGAGCCAGAGATAGACTAATGTTTGATAAAGGGAGGACTGGTGAAAAGCAGCAATTGTTCTTTGCTGATTGCCACATCCAAAGAAAAGGCTAGCAGATGACAGATGCAAAAGCCACCATCACGTGAAGAAAAATCCCTTGTGTAGTACATTTTGTGGTAAGGTGGAGAGGAGAGAAATCTTCAAACCCTTTTAATTCCCCAATATTTTTATGTAGGTTTTTGTTGCAATTTATATGTACATATCTTCTGACTTTCAGTACAGCATAGTCACCTACGCTGTACCTTGACATTCCCAGTACTCTGTGGCAAGAATGTCCACAAGGATAAGGAAATGCTGTTTTCTTTCTTCTAGAGTTGCTTGGCTCATCACCTGAAACAGTGCAACAGGGACTGCCAGGGCAGCTTTTCATTGGGGGCTAGGTATTGTGACATGTCTCTGGGCAGGGAGAGAGAAGATGGGGTACATGAGGAAGCAGGGAGGGAGGGTGAGGGGTTGATACAACTCATTACTTGCCCTCCAGTGCTTGGGGTCTGGAGGAATACCTAAAGTTCAAAAAGTGTGGGTCTTTCATTCAGTACAGACTACTTAGCTCTGGGCAGCTAAAATGTGTATGTCATGGCCCAAACTCATCTTCTATAGAGGAAGATGAGGGACTTTCAGGTATTATCATTATATGAGAGAAGACCTTCACCTCCAAGTCCCATACTTCTCAAGACATACTTCCTTTATACTCTTCCAAGCTCACTTGTAATTCATGGGACCACAGCATGATGTACTCCCTGCTTGACATGCTGAAAAACAGGATTGTATGGTGTGGTGGTTTAGCATTACTATATTAACTAGGGGGCACTCTTAATAGTGACGAGAAGAATGAACAGAATTTAACAACAGAGAAACACTTTATTTGTCTGGAGCTCAATCAAAAGAAAGACAACAGTTTAAGGGAATTCCAAACTTAACACAGAAAAGCACCCAACAAAAAACCACGAAAAAGGAAAAACAAAGGAAAAAAAAGGAATAAGGAAACTGCTTTCAAAGGCCAGGAAGGCTGGCCAAAGACAAGCAGTGGGAAGGGAAAGCTGCTTCTTTCTTTTTCTCCCTCTCTGGTGGAAGCTAACTCCCAGCCCTTGGAGTCTCTGTAAAACACAACAAAGTGAAAGGTTCTCCCCCAACCCGGGATGTTATTTGGGGAAGCTTTCAACCTGTAGTTGTGCTCGCGTGGCTCCGGTGCCGATGGAGGTGGGCTGAGTCAAGCCATGAGGCCTGGGAGTAGGAGAAGGGGAGCCATGCTGCTGCTCTCCAGCTTCCCAGGAAGCCAAAGAGAGTGAATTTCTGTTGTTTCGGGCTTTTAAGCCCTCCAAGTCCCATGTGAATCTCACAGTCCTCTTCCCGGTTTCGCCGCCTCAGATCGGCCAGCGGCCTGGGCTCCACTTCCCTCTTCGAGGCTCCCGGCTCCAACAAAATGGCGGTTCCCACCAAAATCTGTGAGCCCACAGCCTCCCGGTGCCCTCTTTTGCCAGCTGTGGGATGGCTGCCACCTCCCAGGGCACCCACTGACCACAGAAACCCACAAAAGGGGCGTCTGGGGCCGACCGGGGCCACAGGGGCTGCCCGGGCAGCGACCGTGCCCCTCCTGCCGCGTGGGGGCTGTTCCCAGGGCTGCTGGCACCGCGGGCTTCTTGCCGGCTTTTCCCTCGCGGCAGCGTGGGACTGGCGCCGCCACCAGGGCACCCCCGCGGCGGTGTGGGGGCGCCCTGCGTAGGGAGGGAACTGCTGCGCCCCTGTTGCCACCCGCACGGCCGGGCCGGGGCCATGTGCCGAGCTCCTCCCCGGCCCCACTGCCGGCGGGCGCCGCAAGGGGGGCGGGGGGTGTGTGTCCCGCATACCCCGTGCCGGGGCCGTGCTGGAGTTAAACTGTGTCCCGGGGGGATCCAGCAGTGAGTTAGGGAGGGGAGCGAGGAAAAAAACCTGAAAAAAACAGGGTTTACACCAAAAACGGGGGATCCCATCCCCTTTTTCCCCCCCGCTCCCTCTAAGAACCCCCCAGCACCTCCCTGTACCCCCCCCTCCCCTTTCAAACCCCTACATATTGTCACGTAGCCCTCAATGGCATAGCTGATATCAAAATAAATGAGCTCTCAGGTACAAAAGTCTATCTTGAAGTCTTAATGTTTGTAAGAGCTGTATCAGTTTTTACAATAAGAGATGTAAAATCTTCCTATACTTCCTGCTTCACAGGCTCAAGCCATTTCTGCAAGTAATAACACAGTAACAGAGTACTGCAGACAAAACTGCATGTTAGATGCCCAACATGGCTCATAAAAAACCCACAATGGTTGGGCCATTTCTGCAGGAAGAACGTATCAGAAGTTAATAGTTTTTTAGTTTTATGTCTTAGGTGATCCAACACATTTGGGCAGTCCAAGTCAGTGGCCACAGAATGTATCAAGGACTTCAGAGGGGTAACAAGTGTAGGAGAAGCATTGGAACAAAAGAAGTTTATGCCTGGTTCAGTATAACGCCTCCCAAATCTGGGATGATGCCAGGCTATCCAAATCCCATTGTTCCCCTGCTATGCATCAACTTTTGTCCAACTTCTGGCAATGGACCTTCAGATCTCTTGCACTGATTTGCCTGGAGAAGGTCAGCTTGCCACTGCTGTCATATTGTGTGTGTACTGGGCTGAACGATCCACTAGCTGGCAAATTGCACTGACATCAAATTTACAGAGCTGATTTTTGTGCTGTTGTTTTGGTTGTTTGTATTTCCTGCTTTAAACTAGGTGCTTGTGTGTAGCATAGGAATGCTTTACATTTCCCACAGAAGGATAAGGTAAATCACCCACATTACAAAAAAAGAGACTGAATTATTATACAATCTTCTATAAAATACTACATACTGCTTTTTCTCTGGTGTTCCTGATTCATTCAACACAATGAATGAAAAGTTCTTACTTAATCAGCAGTCATCCAATAATTTGGATGTCATCCAATATTCTTGTCACTCAACATGTGGCCCTTGGCTTTCTCCATGGTGTGCTGTTCAGCCCCCGCTGTAGGGACAAAATTCGTCATTTCCTTGTGGCCTCATCTTCACCACACATAACTACAGCCTCCATTTGCTTTGAAGTACTAATGAAATTACTTATGCAATCCTGATGAAAATTCTGTATTACCCTCATTTTACAGAAAGGCAGCTGACATACAGAAGGATGTAGCTTTCCGGAAAGGACAAAACTGCATATTCAGAGTGCATGTTCTCGTAATCCCTGTTTAAAATTGTAGGGTTTAATCCTTCAGATGAGACTGCAGATGAGTACACACAGAATGCCAACTAGAAACAACTGAGAGCTGCAAAACTTCTGCAGCACATCACAGGAGTTCCAAGGCACAGGCTGGGAAGAGATGTCTTTCTTTAGGACCACGTTCAGCTTCCAAAGGCTTCTTTCCCCTTTTACCAATGCCTGCTCCCTTTGTCATGTATCTTCTGACTTCTGTTCTTAGGGAAAAAGAGGTAGAAAACAAGGATTCAGAATGAATGGGATAGGAATGTGTGGAAGGAACCCGGAATCTGTCTAGCCCACTCCCTTCCCATGATGCAGAGTTAGCCCTACCTTACGTTATACTCTGAGGACTAGCATTTTCTCCATCTTTCCAGGTGACTCTATGCCAGCATTTTGCTGCTTGCAGAACTGTTTGCAATTTCTTCATAAAATCTAACCTACATCTCCTTGACATGGCTCAAACCTTTTGTCCTACCCACTGCAGACAGAGTGAGCACATATATCCTCCTTTGGAGAAACTAGCTTCTTCCCACAGCTTCAGCTTCTCATCAAAGCCACTCTGCGCATTCACGATCCTGCTAGGAATGTAGCATGTGATCAAACGAGAGCTGTGCCCATAATATATGGTAGTGGGATGAAAGGAGGAGCAAATTAAGATTTGTCAGTCATCCCTGATGATTGCATTGCTGAGCCAGGTCTTTGCTGCCCACTACAATGATGATCTTTTGACATCATTCTCTGTAAATCTTTTTACGTACATGCATATTGTTCTTTATAAGTCTATTTATGTACAAGCGTATTTTTGTAAGTGCCACGCAAGTTCAGAAAGTGATGCAATAGGTATCATTGCAGCAGCCAATCAGCACAGATCTGGTGACAGCCCTTCCCAAAAATGTAACCAGAGTATTGTTTGAAGTTCAAAAACTCACTCTTTGATGCTTCAAGCACATACTTCCTGCAACGCTCTTAAACAAATATCCAACTAAATTTATCAGCTGCTGACATTCACATATTTGATGTTGTTTAGCAAGTCTGCATTAAATTGAAACTTATGTCCAAACTATTCTACCACGTGGCTGGCCACAAACCAACTGCCCAGAGGCAATTGTGCTCTTTTAATCCTACCTTATTTTCTCAGTACAGAGCTGAAGCTGGTGGGAGGCTCTCTCTGGAGAAAACCTTTACTGCTGGCATTAGCAAAGTTCCCAGGAAAGGAGTAGAGCAGATCTTATAACTGACGGGGGGAGGGGGGAAATCCCTGCTCATTGCATTTTAGCACATCTGGTACCATCTGGGGTAGCTCCAGAGATGGTTTGAACTTATTCAGCCAGCAGGATGCTCTTCTGGTGAGAGTTTAAGAGTTCAGCAGGAAAACCAGTTATTCAAGGTGAATTTTATGAATGCCAGACAGTAAGGAACAGCTTGCAAAATCAGTCTTTAAATCAGCTGCCCCAAGGCTCCCTGCCACTACTGTATGTTTCTTCAGCTGCAAAATAGCAATGTGTTCTCCTCTGTGACTCTCTGCTCAGTGGAGATCTTGATGTTGATTGATCCATCCTGCCTGGGATGAGGCTCACTGTGAGGGCTGGACTTCTGCCTGGAGAGCCATGCTTGTTTGTGAGAGGGTGTACTTTCCGCTTGTTGAATGCATCTATCAGGAAGAAGTGTATATATGGTAAGGATGGGAAGGGATAATTATTTTAAAATGTTTAATAGTATAGAAAGAAACCATAAAGGAAAAGAAGAAAAAAAAAGTCTTTTCACAATGTATATTGTAAACGTCCAAAATTATCCGAAACAATCCATTTCATTGCTGCTCATAAGAAAACTCTATAGCAATTCACACATAGGAGTGTTTACAATAGAAAATTGGAGAAGTAGTTTTGACAGTTCAGTGGTGGGAAGGGAAGGAAGGCAAGGCAAGGCAAGAAAAGGAAAGGCGAGGTACCACCTCTCCATTGCTGCTCTTAGCTTTGCTATTGATATCCATCAACCATCATGTAAGTGCTCCAGGAAGAGGCAGAAGGAATCAAAGGAAAATTGAAACTCAATACTGAAGAAATTCATAGTGAGGCACGCTACAGAGTTGTGCCTCTGAACAGCTAGTAGGAATCCAACTAGCTGGACGATTTAGGAGTGGATTGGCTAAAACAGCAAAACATACAAACTCCTATGGCAAGACAATTAAAAGCTTTTTCTCTTGTGACAGTAGGAACAGAAAACTGGCCAGTTGTAAAGGTGCAGGGATTTTTGTGGATGTGCCTCAGCACTGAAATTAGTCCATCACTGTTCCGGAAAAAACCCCACATTTCCTGTTTTCGCTGCAGGAAGGCAGGGTCTCAGCATAATACTCCATCAGGAATAATGCCAGTTTTCTCCCCTGCAAGCCTGCCCTGTGATCTTGTCATTCATCTTCCAGGGCCACCCACCAAACACAGGAAACTCCCCAAAAAACCCCAAACTATAAGTTTTCCACAGTCACTGACTATAAAACACAGCTCACGTTTTGTGCGTCTGAAGCACTGCTTGGAGTGATTGTAAGAGCTCAGCCTTTCAAGCCATTTTTATGCTTCCATGTGGTATGCTATGTGGTATACTCTCTACTCTTTGAGGCAAGGTAAAAACTCCCTCCACAGCTGTAGCTTGTCAGTGCTGCCAATGACATGTTTCCACTTTAAAAGTCAAATCCAGCACACTGTGGATATCCCATGTTTCTAAATAGTTTTTCTTTCACAGTTTCCCTTGCTCATAGCTAAACTTGAGAGCAATTACTCTGACATAGCAAAAGAAAGCTCTTGGACTGTAGGACATAGCACCAGGTAAAAACAAGAAGAATTTCCTTTGGCTCTACTGTACGAAGTTGAGAGCAGGGATTCTATTCTACAGGTGTTTCTAAAATGCTACTTTTGCCCATTCATTCTCCTTCAGTGACCCTTGCTTTAAGTACTTGCTCTCAGCAGTACAGGATTAGTGAAATTTGTGAAACCCAACTGTACTTAAAAACCTCATTTGAAATACTCTTTCTTTGAATTTCTTCACTTTGATGCAGATATTTCTGCTCTTTCCACTGTTACCTACTGGTGGCAGAGGGCTGAAAGACAGCTCAATAGATGCTCCAAATGCCACTGCTGCCATTGACTTTATCTGAGAGACTGATGCACGTGCGTTTTGCTTTGATGGAGTGCACGGAGACTGGCAGCACTGCAGAAGGAAATTATGCTTAATTCTGGAATTAGTATAGCAAGACATATTTTTCACTCAAGCTTTCTACAAGTGGTGATTAATGTACAGAGACAAAACCCACAAGTATTTGTCAGTCATCGGCCTCTCTACAAGGATATATCAAAATCTGAATTCTTCTTTCCATGAGCAAAGGCCTCAGTTAAAGTACTCTTGTTAGAGAGTAGAACAAGCATCTTCATGCTTTCTCCTTGGGTTGACTCCCATAACTGACTTGGAGGAGCCCAACTCTATACAGCCATCATGGACCCATCTTCTTTTTTTCCTCCATCTCCTCTGCCATATCGACCATGCAGCAATTGGATGACTATTGAGCAGTTTATGTGCCTCAAAAATCTCTGCTTCCAGGGCTGATGAGTCTTGTTACCCTTGGGTCTTTGTGCTTCCTTTAGATTATGATGTCATTTATCTTATTCACTTCACTTGAAAGTTTTTTGGGTCACGGACCATTTCTTCTGAGGCTGAACAGCTTCTTCAGATCCTGTTGGTTCTTGCACTTGAAATCATAAGCTACATTTATATCTGTGATGGCAGTGCAGTGCTGCTGGCAGACATCTTGAAATCTGACAAAAATGTCAGCCTGACCTCCCAAATGTAATTTCAGACCACTAGTTCCACAGTTTTGACTTTAGATTTTGCTGTAGACCCTTTTTTTTTCCTTTGAGAGAATCTTGAACAACTGTCAGAAAAACTAGACTTGTGATTCAGAAATGAAAAGCTTGGTAATCACTCTGACCCCCTTTTAAACAACATCTTAATTTACTGCTAAAAAGTACTTTTAAAATTAATGGAAATAAATGCTTCCACACATTCTTAGTGAAAAAACTAAATAAAGCACTAGGTATTAGCTTCAAAGAAAATAGTTAGACATGCCACTTCAGTTTAAAACATTATTGGTAATTTTCCTCTAACAACCTCTCTTCATGCAAATGCTATTTAATTTCAACCATATAATTACAATCACTAAAGGTTTTCCCCAATAAGTAATTTTCTCCATGGTCAAAATATCACTGCAAGCAACATCTCATGGGAAACACAGTAAAGACAGCAAACCTGCTTGATTACAGTTTCAGGCTGTTAGGAGAGCAACACTAAGCAAAATTATAGGTCAAGTGTGATCCCACAGGATTAGCCCTGTGCCTGCAATTAATACACACAGATGTTGATTTCAATAGGCTACCATTTTCATAACTCCAGCACATCATGCATCATTTTGATGCCTCAAAACCAGAACTGTACATGAAGAATAAGTGCATCAAAGTTGCATCAAAGACTCCTGAGAGCTGAAATATTACCAGTGCATAAAGCAGGAATGGCAGAAAAAGAAAGTCAATGGGAGGAAGGAAAGGGAGGGGGAAATGTCCTTTGACAGCAGACAGAGGATGATGTTTTTTGGCACAGCCTATACACCAAAGGAATGAGAACAATGTAAAGTCCCTGGAGGTCCATAGGGCAGATCATGACATATGTAGTGCAAAACAAACAGCCCCACTTTGACTATCTCTTTTATGTTTACTGTTCAACTGGGAGAGAGGGAGTAGAGCTGATAAGTGGTGAAGAAATTACATGAAAAATGACAGGGTTTATCGAAAGCTGAGAAATTAAAATGCTTCCAAGATGGGAGCGCAATTGCTGGTGGGCAACTGGTGGCTTTGCTGGATTGAAGGGATCTTTAGGTGTCTTCAACTCTGATGCATGGGCTTCTGTGAAGCAACAAAATATTCAAGCCTGAGAGCTCTTGTTCAGCTATCATGTTCATTCACTCAAAAGTTTTCCTAAAAACATGTTGGCGCAGTTGAGTCATGCAATATGGAATTAGCTTCCTTGAAACCCAGGCAAAAATTTCCATTTGTCTGAAAAAGAATTTTTCTGGAAGTTTTGAATACAAAAAAGTATGAAGAATTAAGCTGAGATGTTGCAATAAGGAAAAATACTTGTTTGACAATATGAATAGATAGATACAATTTCATTCTCAAGAGGTCTCACTTTATTTCTTTTTAAATTGCTAATGTGAAGAACTGAAATGTTTGGCTTCCTATTTCAACCTGTTAAGCCTATTGGGTTTCAAGAGCAATTAAGAGATGACTAATGTGTTTGTGCTCTTCTTCTTTTGCTCGTTTATATTGCTAGGGTTTATTTTTCCAATTTGCCTATTTTTCAAGGTGGTTCTTTAATTCCTCCTGGGGTATGCCTTGCATTTGTTTTTGTTACCATATTCCCAGGAGCATATGGGAAAGGAGCCTGCCTCTACATGCTGAGGTTTAAAGAGATTAAATGAAGCTGGAGAGAGCCTAGAGGCAAATGGCTCTATTGTACTTGTCAATATTTCATCCAGGCTGGTGGAAGTAGAGGGAAAAATTTTTCCAGTTTCTTCTTGGACTGCAAAACTTCCTTTAGCAAACTTCATTACTTGGCTCTGATATAGTCATTTTCCAAATTGGGTCTGTGAATGTACAAACCTAAATAAACAGGAAACAATTATAGTCTTGGATAATTTTGGGACTGTCAACTACTGTAAACTCAGACAAAGGAAACAGAAAGTTTGGGGGCTTGAAAATGGGGGGAAATTTTGTTCATTTTCCCTTGTGCTAGACTTAAAAATAAAGACTAATCATCTGCAGGAGTGGGTGGAGAAACTATCAACATATGGCTTTTTGCCAGTGGCTCTCACATAAGCTGAATATCCTGCCTAGGTGCATTCTGAAATCCATATGCAAGACTACAGGACGACTGGAAAATAAGTCTCTAAATCCAAAAGCATAGCTGATCATGGATGTGAGACAGGTTGGAGCCTTTGTCAGGCAATGGGATTCTGCAAACAAGGAGTCACTCCACTCTGACTTAAAACAGATCTAGTGAAGACTATTTAATTGCGCCATTCCAAGACTGATAATATTTCATATGATCCCATCTTCTGCTGAGGCTCTCCCTGCACCCCCTTGTACTGTGTGTATATTCAACAGCATTTGCTAGAACAAGACTTCTGGGAATAGAAATTGGGAGACATCCAGATATTTCAAGCTTGCAGGCTCTTTGAATCATGTCCTGTGGAAAACATAGGCTTCCTTTATGAGGATGGAATAGGGAGTCCATTGATGCCTACGTTAATAAGACAGAAGACAACCACGCAGCAGGCTTTGCAACAGCAGTGAGTCCTGACAACTGCAGCAACTTCCAGGAGGTGCTATAGACCACTGAATCACTTTTCCTTACTGAGACCATGGGCACCCCTGTTTCTTCCTTCCTCAGCTTGGACCACGTGTGGTCTCAGTTTCAGCACACTCGAGGGTGCAGCACCCAGATCAACACCCCACCACCTTTCCCTGCTCCTGTACAGTTTGGTGCAATTGAGTGCGACACAAGGGAGCACAGTACATCTATTCACAGGGAAAAACAGCCCTTTTTTGATTTAAAGATAACAATGCCAGATACCGCACCTTGCAACCTAAAAGGCAAGTGGAAAGAGTGGAAAAGTTAAACTCTTGTCATAGTTTTCAGATGGCTGAAGAGAATTATTAACATGAAGGCTCTGGAGAGGGGTTCAGAGCAGCCATGTGTTTGCATGGTAAGTACCAGAACACATCATATACTTATGTGAAATACGCTATGTGATGCAGACATTTAAGATACCAGGCTAAAAAATCCACAGGTGAACATTGATGGCAGTGGCCAGGTTTTCAGAAGCAGCAAGGACTGCACAGAACTCCTTAAATCAGTCATCTGTGCCTTTTGAAAAAGTAGGACATATAAAACCAAGGTCCAAGGCACATAGTTTGGCATACAGCATTTTAGATACTATTTTTCTGAGAGGCTAGAAAAACCACCCTCTTTAGAGTTCAGCTATAGAAACTATTCTAAACAATAGCCACCCATGTGTATAAAGTTGAGCAACCGTAGCAGCATTGGACATGCAATAATATTTAAGCCTTGCTTTGCACAGTGGCAGAATCATAGGATCATGAGGTTAATCCAATGCACAATTATTGCTGATTATTTTCCTTCCACAAGAAAGGCCAGAAGAAGGATCTGGGGTACTACAGGCCGGTCAGCCTGACCTCTGTGCCCAGGAAGGTTATAGAACAGATCATTGTGAGTGTGATCACAGGGGACATACAGGACAATCAGGAGACAGCTAGCAAAGATTTAGGACAGGCAAGTCTTTCCCGACCAACTCAATCTCCTGTTATGACCAGGCGACCCCCCTAGTGGATGAGAGAAAGGCTCTGGATATAGTCTACCTGGACTTCAGCAAAGCCTTTGATACCGCCTCCGATGGCATTCTCCTGGAAAAACTGGCAGCCCATGGCTTGAACTGTATACCCTTTGATGGGCTAAAAAACTGGCTGGACGGCTGGGCCCAGAGTGTGGTGGTTAATGGTGCTGCATCCAGTTATTGGATGGTCACTAGTGGGGTTCCCCAAAGCTCAGTATTGGGACCAGTCCTATTTAGTATCTTCATCAATGACCTGGATGAGGAGATCAGATGTACCCTTAGTAAGTTTATGGACGACAACCAGTCAGGTGCTAGTGCTGATCTTCTGGAGGGTAGAAAATCTCTTTGGTGGGATCTGGACAGACTGGATCAATGGGCTGAGTCCAACTGTGTGAGGTTCAACAAGTCCAAGGAGGATGTCCTGCCCCTGGGTCACAATAACTCCATGCAGTGCTATAGGCTTGGGGAAGAGTGGCTAGAAAGATGCCCAGTGGAAAGGAGCCTGAGGCTGCTGTTTGACAGACTTTGAACATAAACCAGCAGTGTGCCCAGGTGGCCAAGAAAGCCAGTGGCATCCTGGTTCGTATCAACAATAGTGCAGCCAGCAGGACCACGGCAGTGATTGTTCCCCTGTACTCTGCACTGGGGGGGCCTCACCTTGAGTCCTATGTCCAGTTCTGGGACCCTCAATACAAGAAAGACATTGAGGTGTTGGTGTGAGTCCAAAGAAGGGCAACAGGGCTAGTTTCTTTCACCATTTGCCAAAGACCTAAAAAAGTAGCACAGTCATTCATTTGTAGATAAAGGATTATTAGGATTATTCTGTTCCTTTTTGGGGTGGTTTCACACCAGTTACACATGCTCAGTGTAAGATCTGCACAGAAGGTGGGTAGAGGAGCTTAGAGCACAGCTCACCAAGCAAATCCCAGCAGCATTTCTGGCTCAGACAACTGCTGTCTCCACCTCCTGCCTGCACAGAGAGCCACCAGCGAGGAGACCCTGAGCTGCAAAGGGGAGGTGGCAGTGCTAGGCTGAGGGGACTGTCCAGAGCAGCTGCAGTAAAACTGGCATGAGATCAGGCCAAATTACAGCCCAGGTCCTCATCTGTAGAGGAGTGTTCAACAGGCTCAAGGTACACAAATACAATGCAAGTAGTTGGCATATTGTGACTGTTCATTTTTTTCCCCTAATCTCTCTCCACTTATTTTACCTACAGACAACAAGGAACAGTTTTTAGACCTTGCTGCTTGTATTGGGTTTTCTGTGGCCAGGTTTTGGTAGCGCTGGGGGGGGCTATAGGGGTGGCTTCTTTGAGAAGCTGCTGGAAGCTTCCCCCATGTCCAGCAGAGCCAATGCCAGCCAGCTCCAGGCCAGACCCACCACTGACCAAGGCAAGGCCAATCAGAAGGGACACTAACACCTCTGTGGTAACCTATTTAAGAAGGAAGGAAAAAAAAAGTTAAGACTAGATGAAGACGTCTGCCAGAGAAGAGCAGACTGAGAACATGTGAACAACAATGCAGACATCAAGGTCATGCAGAAAGAGGGGCAAGAGGAGAGCTCTCTGGAGCTCTCCATGCTCTGGAGCTGAGGCTCCTCTGCAGCCCGTGGTGAAGACTGTGGTGGAGCAGCTGTGCCCCTGCAGCCCATGGAGGACCACAGGGGTGCAGAGATCCACCTGCAGCCCGTGGATGAGCCCATGCTGGAGCAGGTGGATGCTGGAAAGAGGCTGTGACTCTGTGGGAGGCCCATGTGGGAGCAGGGTCCTGGCAGGGACCTGTAGCCCGTGGGGAGAGAAGCCCACGCTGGAGCAGGATTTTCCTGGTAGGACTTGTGGCCTGTGGAGGTCCAATGCTGGAGCAGCCTGTACCTGAAGGGCTGCACCCCGAGGAAAAGTGATACATGTGGCAGCATGGCCGCATGGGCCTTGTACAGCTTGTATATAGTCTTTCTTTCCTGGATCCTCTGGTTACCAGCACCATGCACACAAGGCCTGTATATCTTGTGGGCAGTTGTGTTTCAGAGGGTCTGGATCCCAACACCTCCAAATTGACTGATTCCTGTTTTAAGGGATCGCGTACACAACCGACCACTGTGTCTGAAGAACTGCTGCCCATGGGATGGACTTATGCCGGAGAGTTCGTGAGGAACTGTCTCCCATGGGAAGGACTCCACAGGATGCAGGGGAGTAGCAGCAGAAAACAACAGCTGACCGTAGCCCCCGTGCCCTGTCTCCCTGCACCACTGTGGGGGCAGGAGGCAGAACATGGAGAAGAATAGGGGTGAGGGGAAAGCTGTCTTTAAAGTTTTTCATTCTTAACCTCTGATCTTGTTAGAAATAAATTTAATTAATATCCCCACATAGTGTCTGTGTTGCCCGTGATGGCGATCAGCGAGGAATCTTTTATGGTCCTCATCTCAACTCATGAAGCCCTTCATTATATTTTCTCTCCTCTGCCGTTTGCAAGGCGGGGTGAGAGATTGGCTTTAGTAGGTCCTTGACATCCAGCCTGGGTCAAACCACTATGCCTCATTACCCCATCCCATATCCTCCATGTCCCATCGCTCATCTGGTTTCCTAAAGCTGAACTGAGCAACTTCCAAAAGGCTGGGGATGACCTGAAGGAACACATGCTCTTATTATTCTTTGTAGCTAAGCCAATTTGCTCAACACTTGTGTATGTTATTCAGGTAGCTGCATTGGACACAGAGCACAAGATTCAGAAGGCACTATGAGCAGAACATTTATACCCTGCTCCTTAATAAAATGAAGCTGGAGAAAGAAGACAGAATTGCCATGAAGTAGTTAAGCTAGACACAAGCAATTGCCCTTGATAGTTGAAAAAGGCAAAGCAAAAAGATAAATTCCCAATAAATATTGTTTTTAGAAAACATTTTGAATGCAAGTGGAGAAATAACAATGGGCCATGGGGAGCAACATGTATGTTGTGTTTAATTCTGGATTCCTAAGCAGTCCCAGGTTCCTGAAGAGCATTGCATCTTCAGCACCAGGACTTGACACTGGGATATTTAACTCCTGGTAAGAGTTCTTGATAAAGATATCATAACCTTGCTGGAAATGTTCCTTCAACTCCTTGCTAAATAAAATGGTTGAACCCAAGCTATTAAACTGCAATATCTACCTACCCATTTTATTAGTATGCACGGAGTTTGTCTCATTTAAATGACTCTCAGGGGAACAAAGAGCGGAAATGGGCATTACACTTGTTGCATATTTACTGCTGTGCTCGTTCAGCTCCATTATAAGTGAGGGAAGATTTCAAAGCCTTTGCTCACAAGCTGGAATGCTTACTGACAAGACTATTCATGAATACAAGCTAGGTCAGCATTTCTTAACTTTTTTTTCTTTTTCTTTTTTTCTTTTTTTTTTAAGTAGAAGAATTATTTAAGAGTCTGAAAAAAGTCTTACATAGCAAGATCACATACTCTTCCGTAACACCTATATGAAAGACAGATTAACTTCAGTGTTCACTTATTGCTTTTGTTCCACTCTAATCCCTCAATTAAACTTTTTTGCTGACATATCTAATGGTATGTATGATGGTCTGTTCTTGATTTTTCCCTCCTCTTCATCTGCTAATATCTTACAAACCACAAGGATTTGCATTAAAAGATATTCTCCCCAACAACTAGATAAGCATGAAGGAAACCAACACAGAATAAAATAAAACTTAGCAGCTGCAGTGCTCAATGTGCATTTTCCACAGCAAATCAATGAATTGCTAAAACAAGCCTTTTGAAGGTCTGAACTTTCCCATTTTGACATAAACTCCTTACTGCTATTGAAAGTCCCGGAGCTGGCTGATACAAGTGTGGTGTCTGTTTACCCTATCTTCTAGACCTTCAGAATACTCAAACTCATCCAATCTGCAACATGACCTCAGCTTGGATCTATAATGCATGAATTGTATGTTCAAATGCAGCAATGCTTTTAAAACCCTACAACGTGAAGAGGTTCAGAGATACTTTGCAGGAAAATCAACAGTCAAATCCCTGCAATATCAGATTGGGGTCAGTTCATGAGCAAAACAGATGTAACTAAAAGCCTAATACTCTAAAAGCTGTGTTTTAAAGACAGTTTAATCCTCTCATATCTTGGATATGACACTGAAGTTACAAGGTCAATCCTTTGGCTCCTATTCAGAGGGCTTTTAGCTGTACTCTAGTAACCCTAAGCAGAGGACGAGCCCTTGGAGTCATCAGAGCCTGCATAGCTTGCCTTAGGTTTTGTTCCGCTGGGAGGAGTATCACACCTTCAAACTTGTATCACATCTTCAGAGATCAGGGACATTATAAACACATATTTAAATTTTAAATAAAGGAGGAAAACAGAACACCTGAAAAAGTGGCAGCTGATTTCAATGAGAAAAACTGCAAATTCATGAATGTTTTCTTATGGCCTGAGCCTGCTCTACATGCTGATAGCCAGACCTGCTAAAAAACAACATTAGACTCTTAAAAACTAAGGAAAAGGTAAATACATATGACAGCAAAGAATAAGAAAATAAGACCTTTATTAAATAAGGTCTTACTTATGAGTAAACAATAACAGATTAACTATGCAAAGTGCTTCATCCTAATTTTTATGTCATCAGAAAAGCCAAATCCAGAAATAAACCCCCAAGCAAATACAAAAGCATGTGTTCATGTTTCCAGCTTTACTGTTGCTGGACTTTCTCCTTTCCTACAAAGAGTAAACAGAGCCTCTGAAAGGTGCTGGGCATATGGGGTGACTAAAAAGTAAAGGAAGTAGTGAAGTGGAGTAAAGTAGGAGTTCCATAGCAATCCTGCCAAGCTGTCTCATTTGTTTTCTTGATATCTTCATGCAAAGAAGTTGGAAAACTTTGAAACCTTGTTTGCAGCTTTAGAAAAGTCATATTATTAGGCAATAGGGTGGAGAAAAAAAAAGAGCACACTTGGTTTTGTGTGTTTTTTTGAAAGCATCAACCTTCTTCTAAGTCATAGCTCTTCCCCTTCATCTCAGAAATATGATTTCTAGTTCTATATGTTTCATTCAAAGGCAAAATGTAACCATCTTCCATGGTGTGGCACATGTACAGTGCTGCAACGGGTTTTTGTGTCTTTTGGTACAGGCAGCTGCCAGCTGCTGCTCCTCCTCTCCTCCGAGCAGCCCTGAGAGGCACTGATAACACATTTTTCTTCTCTAGCAGTGACTATCAGCATCCATAAGGCAAAAGAACCACCACAGATGTTGAAAAAAACATTCAGAAAACAGAGCTAGAAGGGTTTGTTTCTCCTGCCCCCCCTTAACTCCCATGCAGGATAAAGAAACCACCTGACTTGATGGAACAAAGCCAGGTTTTCTGGTCCGATTGTTTTCTACTGCTGAACAACTACCACTTATACTTAAAGACAAAGAGTAAACTCTGTAGTGAAACAGATGAGACAGGGGAGGAACAGTGAGAGCAGACTTGGAAGGAGTCCATGAAGGAAAGTCCCCAAAAAAATGGCTGCATTTGGGCTTTGGAGACAACTGCTTGCTGGACAAGTGCTCTAGTTCCTTCTAGAAAGTTGAAATAACTGTATACAAGCACAAATAAACACAAAAGGCAAAAAATAATTACAAAGGAATAAAAACCCCAAACATGTTTAATATAAATAAAACTAGCTCTTTACTCAGAAGCAGGATTCCCCAGTTACTGTTAAAAGCCAATGTTTTGGGTAACTGGAAAAACTAGATTAAAGCATAATCATTATTTGGAAAGATTAAAAATGTAGAGCAAACCAAAGTGCTCTTTTTTCTCTCTGAGTCAGTTTAAAGGGGCAAGGTACACCACAGCATGTGTTACTTGCTGAATCAGCATTTTCATTGTGGATTAAAGGTGAGCATACCTATTTAAAGGCAGAGGGAAGCCAAGCATGGTAGGATATTGCAGAAAAAGGTACAATACTTTGTAGCAGAGGAGCTGGAATACATCTCCAGCCCTTATGACCACAACCACCACCTCACAGAGGATAAGAATTATTTGAACTGCTTTAGAAACTTCCTTCTTTTTACTAGTAGCTCTGAACATTTGTTAAATATTTGCTTAAAGATATCTGCTGGAAGCCCTATTAGTGTCAGCCAGGTATCTGTAAGCAGCCAGCTTCCTCCTCTGGAACACAGCAGCCTGTTCCATCAGGGTTGGTGGTCAGCCACTTTCTCCACAGAAAGGACAAGCAGGAGTTAAAGATGGACATTTTGAGATGTAAATCCAGTATGTGAGAGAGGGGTGAGAGATGGATGAGAAAGCAGGCTTTATTCCCTATACATTTTAATTACTTTTGTCTTGAATAGAAGACAATGAAGTCTAATTTTACACAGCAAGGGGGAATAGAGATTGTCTGTAACGCTTTGAAAAGTGTTGAAAATTCTGTAAGAAATTTCAGACAGAGTAAATAGGAAAGATGCATCTTTGCAACCAAAGGGAAGTCTCTGGATGGTTTGAGGAAGCTGGTATTTCCAGCACTAAAGGTTTCCTTCCAGTTTAAACATAATTTACCTTGCTCATTCATGCTATAACTTCATGGAGAGAGAAGCCAGCTGTCTAAGACAAACCCTCTCTTGGGTGCAGACAAACCCCTGTACCTCATTTCTCCTTCTCAGAAGATGACTTTGCAGCACTTGAAGTGCCTGCCCAGCAGTGCTGTGCAGGTCGGGGTGGTGACACCATGGGTCTGCAGAGAATGGCTATTTTCCTCAGCTCCTTTGTTCCATCCTTTACACCTATAGAAAGGCTTTCCAATCTCCCACACTTATGCCATAGCTCTGGGGCTGACTAAACAGGATCTACTCCCAGTGTCTGCTGTTCTTCATCCCCCTCAGCTGCTGGGCACATGGCAAAGAGGCAAGAAAAGGGAGCAGCTGCTCATAAAGTCACTGACCAGAGATGAACTGAGGCTTCTGCAGGCCTGTGACAGGTGATGGGAAAGATATACAGAGCTGTCAACAGGTAACACTTGTGTTGTAGGAGCACCGTGCTGGCTTTTGTGAATTTGTCCCTCTGAGATTGCCAAATTACACACATGCACAACATAGCACTGCTCTCTTCTCCCCGTTCATCTTTCCTTAGCCATTCAGGTTTTAAGCAAAGCAGAGCTATGTCCCAACCTAAGAGCAGGAGCCACGTCAGGACCATAAAGGGAGCAGCCCCTCAAAGCCAGATCCCCCTCGTGCATGTGGTCACTAATCCTAAAGCAAGGAACAGTGTTAAATCTCTCCTCCACAGCTCCTTGCTGCTTTTGCTCCTTTATTATCCTTACAAAATTATACAGAGGGAAAAGCAATCTGTTCAGAATCATTTGGGAGTGAAGGATTAAAAAAAAAAAAGAAATAAAACAGTGACACTGTTGCAGACACATACACAGAGAAGTCTTTGTGTGTCAGAGAAAGGGAGCCAGCAGAGATATCTCCATCTGTTTGCAGCAACAGAGCAAGCTAGGATAGAATTAGCAACAAACTTATTAGGATGCAATTTATTCACACTGCCGAAAGGCAGGCCTGCTAAATAATCTTGCTGGTGTGCTTTCAAACATCCTTGGGCAGTATTTGATCACTTTACTTGTGGCAGGGTAGTTGTTTCTCCATCACTGCTATTTTATGAGATATCCCCAACAGTTTGAGATTAAAAAGGATTAAAACTCCTTCCCTACTAATTTGCCTAACACAGCAGCCACAGATAGAGGGCAGCTGCAAACGGTTTATTGCAAATGCCACTGGGTTCTACCCTTGATAATTCAGGCTGGTTCTTCTTTATCCTCTCCACACGTTCTCCAGCCCTTCCCATCCAGTGTGGACTTTGAGATTAACCCTCACGCAAGAAAAGCAAAACATAACAGAGGAGCCACCTCTTCCATGCACACTGCAAGCTCAGGGGTCATCAGATGGGTGAAGCAAACAAAGTCCAAATGAGGTCAAGCCCTGCCTGGCCAAAATGGGAAGCAGAGCAAGTCCTTGACCACAGTCCTTGTGTGATGGTGGTCCGATGTTTTTAACCAGAGTGTTGCAGCTCTACCAGCTCCCATCCATCCTACAAATGTGGTTATAAATACCTATTTCATCAGCTGTGCTATAGATCCAAGTTCCTCAGTTAGTGGAGAAAAATATTAAACACTGTGTGAACAAGTCACTAAACTGTAACCAGACCTTAGCATTATCGGTCTTTTATAGACTAGTGCTCGGCAAGGAAGAGCTTGGCTTCCTCCACAGCAAGAAAGGCATGTCACAGAGTCATGTTGCAAAGCTAAGAATGCCTGGCCTCATCTTGCTGGAGAAATGGCAGCATTAGCATTTGACACGTGTGTACTAGTACCCTGCACCAGATGTCAACACTTTTTTATAGACCCATACAGCAATGGATTTCAGAGTTCAAATATAGAAAAGCTTCCTAAGGTTAGCTCTACATTTACTTGAGATTTATTGTACTAGTGACCCTCTTCTCATGTTAGACAGTGTAATCTGTGAAGCATTCAAAATAAAGCCTTCAAGTGCCCTGGAAACCAAGTTATGTGATTAAGGCCAGATAAGGGCAGAAGCAGTGATCCTCTGCCACTATTGTAGTCAGACATTAGCAAGCCTATTAGGTTATCTAAAATATTTATGCTGTCTTTCTTAGCAAAGCTTATTTATTGAAAATTGTGCATAAAATCTTTAAGGATGCATTTTGAAAGCATTACAAAGGGTAGTGAAAAGAGTAGATTGCTATTCTTGTAGACCAGTGCTAGTTAGACTCTTCATAAGAAATGGGAGCAATCGGCTGGAAAATGAAACAGACCATGATGTAGATGACAAGGCATACTCTGTGGAAAGACATTCCTCACTGAGACACCTCAGGATTTGCTGGAAGTTTCTTGCTATTGGCAGGAAAGCAATAACAAAGTGCTCAGCCAGGGGAGCAGCGAGCCTTCAGCATAACCCTCATGCTATGGAAATTGCCTTCAGCAGAATTTGGGTGTTTCATCCATTATGCAGCAGCTTCTGCCAACTCTCATTCACATATATCACCTTGGCATAAATAAGTAAAACAACATACCTATAAACCAATGACAGAGGACAGCATTGAAAGGTAACAAGCAAAGAGGCTTCATGCATTTGCCTGTACTACAGTCTGACATTGACCATTTCGTCAGGAACTCTGATGCTGAGATCCAGATCTTGGACCATTTTTACTCAGTTACACACTAGAGAAGCCTTTTCATCTTCTTTTTCATCAACAATTATCTTCTTTTTATCTGGACAAACGCTTCACTCCAACCTATTCCAATAAATGATTTTAGAATACTAAAATAGTTGTATAGTAATTTCCATTGAAAGTGTTTCTATGGAGCATGGCATGTTCCAACCTTTCATTATTCTGGCAAGAATCCTCATGACTTAACTGTAGCACTACTTCTTTCCTCAGGACCAACATAACAAAAAAGAACCAAATTTTTTCAGTGTTGCTACGCATTCAAGGGATATTTCTGCAGGCACAGGCTTTCTCTACAGCTTTGACTTGAAGCAAAGTCCTGAAGCAGTAGATCCTGCTTGAGAGCCTGCCTCATTAACCAAGGCAATATTCACAGCTATACTTCATGATCCTCATTCCTGACCTGCTTCCAGGATCACTGCACTGGGCTGGGCAGATTAGACCACTCTGCATTCTCACATTGGCAGCTAAGCCTGGGAAAGGCTTCTGGATGCTACCTTATTCTGGAGCAATATATTGCAAAATGCTAACACATGCAGTTTGGTACATTGCAAAGCTCATGGTTTCTTTCCTCCTTTTCTCAGAATCAGTAGCTCTCAAGGTTGTTCCACAAAGCTTCTGAACAAGTGTAGCCAAGCCATAGCCAAGACATTCAGAGCTCTTACATTAAATGAAGAGAAGATGCCCAAACAAAACAAAAACACACAAGGAGGTTTAATTACATACAACCACATTCTAGTGGCACCATAATTGATCAAACTGGAAGCTAAATCTTAAGGGAAACAAACAAAAAACCATGCATGCATGCTTTTCTTTCTCCCTGGAGTAAAGGTCGTCACTTGGCTACACGGTATTACAAGGAAAAAAAAAAGAAGTAAGAAATGGTCAAGAGGACTCAAACCAGCTGGCCTTATTTATCAGCAAGTTGTGTAAGTAATAGATATTCAACCATTCTTAGAGTGCTGATGACACTGTCAAGCACACAAACATTTTTACTGTCTGCTCTGCCTGTATCTCTGTAAGGTACTCCAGGAAATTAAAGCATCTTTGAGCATACAAGAGCAAGATGTTTCTAAGGCAGCACAATAAAATGCAGATAGTTCAGAATTTACTAGTTCAGCAAAACTGAGCCAAGTGCTTAACCGTTCATTATAGCATAGGTAAGTCAAGAAAAGCCTTTGCCCAAATTGTGAAGCCAGATTCGCTTATCTAATTTTAACCATTTTAATCTCCATTTGGTTCCGCTTGGGTAAGTTTCCATCAAATCGCAGCTGGCACTACTTGGCACTTTGACCAGTTAGAAAATAGAAGCCAGTAAAGAAAGATGTGAAGAGGCAGGACAGGCTCCCCCTGGGAAGTCCAGTCTACTGAATTTGATTCAGCATCTTAGACAATATTTGATAAAAAATGCAGAGGCTGGATTTCAGTACTGCTTGTACTGAGATCATACATAAGCTTAACTTTTAGAGCATTACAGAGAAAAACCACTGATTTATGCAGAAGGGATATATTTCTTTTGTGAAGTGTAAGGAAGGCAGCTAATTAGAAAATATAAAATTAGACCTACTATGAATTTTTTTTTGAGATTACCAAAACAACAGGAAGCTACATAGCCAAGGCAAGATAATTGATTTGAACATACACTTCAGATTTACTTTTCTAAGATGTTATTAGTATTATACGAAGACTAAAAAGAGGATTGAAAATAAATTAAAGTAGATTACTAATTCTGTGTTAGGGCTGGTCAAGACAAGGTGCAGCTACAATGCAGAAAATCAGAAAGGAGGATGTGTTTTATGAAGAGATTAGCTTGATGTTCGGGAATGCAAACTAGGAGCCAGAACCCCATCAAACACCAGTCTCTAGCCTGAAACATGGTCTCTGCATATTGTCAATACAGATCTCTTTCCCAGCTTTCAGACCACATCCTGTATCACTTATTGCTAATTAATCCCTGAGGGGTTTAGATATTTAATATTGCAACATGAGAAGATATCTTAGAAGCAAAAAACCTAAAGGAAAGGCACCTAGGCTTTAACTAAAGAATTAATCACAAAAGGCCAGACGGCCTCTGGAAGCAGAGCTCGGCTCAGTGCAAGAGTAAACGGATGTCACCTGCAGATGCATTGGAAATCTCAGTCCAAGCACAGAAAGAGCGAAGCAAAGGAGTGCTCTCATTTATAACATTAGCCTAAACCCCTGCAAGGATACTTTGGGCAGAGGATCAACCAAGCCTACAGCATTCACTAACTCACAGTAAGCAAACAAGAGGAAAATGAGTCCAGGATTTGGCCAGAAGTAGTTTCAGGTTAGCAAGAGATTTATAACCAGTCCCTTGTAACCGAAAACTACTCCATGGTCTCCATGAAGAGCAAGTGCTTATAGAAAAGATGCCACAACAACGACTTTCCTGGTAGAACTTTCCTTGGTTCTGCTGGCAAAATATGTCAAACTGACAGATAGAGACCACTTCAAAGACTTCTGCCCATATTAAAATGTCACAAAAAAGAAACACAAAGAGTAATTTTGCCTCTCAGCAAGGTCTTATTACCTTGGCAACAACTCTACATGTCTGTGGAACAGCATTAAATAGCATGAGTGTATGAAAATTTAGTGGGTAATCTAAGTTTGCATCTATGGAGAAGGGCAGCATGTTGCCTTTGTAGCACCTGAACTGCCCCATGAGCTCTGTGTGGGCTCCATGTGCAGAGCTTGAGAGGATACAAAGATATCCTTGTGTTCTGTGTGAACACCCAGTCTCCATGCCTGGAGCACTGACATGACAAAAAGTATGTCCTGCGTTCAGTACAGCTACAGTTTTTGCACCCATAGACCCAGATTCATAGTCAAGATACAGATGGCATCATTATCTGCTTTGCTTTCATTTCCTGAAAAACTACACATTAGGATGAGGGCCTATCATGCCATAGTTACCTGAAATTGCCATTATCTCTAAAGCACATCAGAATGTCAAGATAGAAATAAACTTAGCAGCACTTTACCCAGTCAACAGAACAGGACACCATCAACAGAGTTGACAAATAAAGCAGATGTTGTGGGCTTAACCTTAGGGTTTTGTCTTTTAAAACTTTTTTCTGTTTTTCTGAGAGGGAGGGGGGTTTCTCTTTAAAAATTTTTTTTGTTGTTCTCAGGAGACTGAAGCAGGATGAAATGGCTGGAGCCCCTGTCCTGGGCCAACGGTTCGGTGGGACCAGGAACATGACGGGTGGGGGGTGTGGCCCCCACAGCCCCAGGGAGGAGCGTGGCAGGCTGATGGTCCCGTGTTCCCTACCAAGCGTGGGACCAGTGCCTGCAGAGTGGCGGAGACAGAAGCGGCATGTGGTGGAGCTTCCCCGAGGGGTGTGGCAAGTGGCTGCCGTGGTTGGAGCCTGTTCATGGCAGCCAGAGCTCACTCACTGATGGGCTTCTGCGGCTTTGGCGGACGCGGCACTCCGACAGTTCACCAGGACTTTATGGTTGCATTCACGTTGCTGATGGTGCTCCTTGACCGCGCCCACGCTTCTGCTGCTGCTGCCCATGGGCACCCCCTACTGCCCAGTGCTGCGGGCCAGGGCGCGGGGAGGCAGCGGGGCTGGGGCAGGAGGGCGGCGGTGGGAGCTGCGCCTGTGCCGCCTGCTGCCGCTGACAGGGGCCCCGAGAGAGCAGCTGTGCGAGAACAGGCCTCTGGCTAAGCGGCTGGGCATGGGACCCGCTCCAGCCTCCAGGGCCAGGCTGGGGGGTGTCACCCTGTGGCTGGCACCACAGCACGGGGTGGCCCTGTGGAGGCAGACACTGCAGCTGCTCTGGCCACCCTGCCAGGCATGGCAGGCACTTTGGCCGCCCCCACTCATTCCCTTGCAGCCTCGCCATGAGCCACGAGTGCAGTGTGGAGTGTGGCTACACAGCAGTGGCAGTGGCAGTGGCACCCGGTGCATGGTCAGGGCCAGTCCCTGGGCTGGCATCACTGTGTGGAGTGGACCTGTGGTGGCGGGCAGGGCCCCACAAGCGGTGCTGCTTGGCACCTCCAGGCCCTGGGTGCCCACTGTGCCCACTGTGAGGCTTTTTGGTGGGAATGCCATATTGCCTCGTGGCGAAATCTCAGAGAGGGAGCGGTAACCAGCACTGCCGTCCAATGGGGAGATGGCACGCCCAGAAAGGATTCCCTGAGAAAACTCGAGAATGGGCACCCTATAAAAGCCAGAATTCGTTCTCTTTCAGCTTCCTCGCTTCACTGGGAGAGGCACGGCTGCTCCTTCTTCGTCCCTTGCAGCACGGCATCATCGCAGCTCACTCTCTCTTGTCTCCCTTGGCACTGGCAGCAGTGCGGCATCACCGGAGCTCAGGCAGTGATGGCAGGGAACCACCCGGTGAGGACACGAGTGTGGTATCTCTCCCCTTGGGTCCCCTGGGGTTCCTTTTCACTGTCATTCTTTTCCGACAGCTCCTAGAGTGGGACCAGCACTATCCACAGGGCAGCCTTCCTTTCTTCTCTTGCTCCACCAGCCCAGCAGCCAGCTCGGAGGACCATAGTTTGTTATTTTCTTTTCTTGTATATTATTGTCATGTTGGTTTTGTGTAATTGGTTTATACTTTTAGTGTAGCCCCTAATTAATAAACTGGTTTTGGTTGTTCTTTTCTATTAGGTCTCTCATCGTTGGTAGCGCCCCCTAGTGTCCAAACCGGGACAGTAGATAAAACAGAAGAGTGATCCAAAATGGAGTAGAGGAAATGTAATACCGACTGGGAATGCTAAGTTTGTCTTGTGTTCCCATTCACACAGGATGATGTGGAATGGCTTATGTGCAAGGTAAAGTACTGTCGCTGCGACTAGATTGAGGTCCTTAACTTCACAAGGTGCATCAGGCTATTTCTGGTCATAAAGATAGTCACTGACAGGACATTAGCAGGTACTGCCTGTTTCTCTTAGGCCCCACAGTTGGCCGGATCTCAGATCATTTTCCATCAGTCAAGCCAGTGTCAGATGACAGACTAGATGCACAGCACATGCAGTGGAGATCCCCATTTGCCTTGCCAGTTTTGAGAACCTAATGACAAACTCTGAAGTTAGGAGCTATTTTAATGGGAGCACACAGGCACAGAAAGTAGTAAAACTTTTCCAAAGTAACTCTCCTTCTTAATGGCCACCTTTTAGTTTAATAACCAATAACCAGGTGCACCAGGCCAACAGATCACACTGCCCAGGAAAGCGATACAGGGTATTTCCACAGTGTCAGGCAGCTGCTCCATCTGCTGGATTAAACCCATAGCTGAAGCAATTTAGGTCTACCCACAGATTGTGAATGTGGTTCTCTGTATCAGTCAGCCTGCGATTTGTAATTATGAATAGTTTTAGCATGATTCGGGGAGGTCATAAGTACTGTGGAGGTCCTGGTGTTGTGGGTGAGTTGAGTCATTGGAATGAGGAATAAGGAATAAAAATGGTAAGGCCATGGGTAGGTTGGCTGATGTCCAGTTATTCTTTCTTCAGATAGGCACTTGAAAGTTAATTTGTGAAATAATGTGACTGAAGTCAAACCGTAAATGATGTTTCTTAAAATATATAAACAAAATAAGCATTGATGCTGCTGTTTCTGGGTTTCTAGGGTATACAGAATGTCAAGTGACTGATGATGCATACAGAAAGACTTGCAACAAAGGAGATCAGTATTTGCTGAAACAGAGCACATCATGGAGTTTTGTTTTTGACAGAGCTGAATGCCAGCGTGTTCAGTCTTCCACAGTGATAGACCTAGTCAGCTTGGTGAATAAAAACAATTCTGTACTACTCCACACTTTGTTCAGTCATTTTTTGAGGGTGAAATAGAAGGATATCTTTTTTTTTTTAATATACTCACTTTGCACAGCTTTAAATGGCTACACAGAGATGTAAAATAAAGAGCATTAGTCTTAACAGCCATTAAAAACTAAAAAAAAAGAAAAAAGAGAGAAAGAAAAAAAAGAAAGGGTTGGAAAAAGACAGACACCTTTCCTTAAAGTGACCATCATTCTTGGATACTGTATAGGATATACTGTGGAGATTTGCTTTCATTTGTTTCTTTTATTCTCAAGGAAGATCACATTTATTCTTATAAAACCTGAAAATACCTAAAGTGTGATAGAAATGAAGGACTAGCAATGAAAACTATGTCTGAGTACAGTGCACTTGATACAGTTATAACCTCTCAATCAGTTGGGGCAAACTCATCTGTAAAAGAAGCCTATGTAGAACACAGGTAGCAATGCACAAAGCTGTACAAAGATTTTTAACCACGGCACAGTTACGAAAAGAGTTCTTGTAGAGGAGGATCTTGCTTCAGGAACCAAGGATGAACAGATTGCTATTTTCTTCCTAGCTGTGACAGAGAGACTGCGTATGATATTGGTTTGGCTGTCCTTTCCCTATCTGTGTGATGGTTATTGTAAGTACAAAGCCCGTATCATAGGAAGGTCTCTTTCATCCTGAAATCCTGAGATGGAAGTTTCAGCATAAACATAATATATAAATATTCTTAAATTAAATTATTTACAGCACCTGCAAACTAAACTCTTGTCTTTATCCACCAGAAAGAATTTCATACTGCCACTGAAAAGAAATCTCAAAATATGAAAGCGCGACCTTCCTAAAAATTGCTGCAATAGGACTTAGATTTTGGATCCTGGATATCAGTGCAGCTGTTTCATGTGCTGCTTTCCCAGTTTGGTGGCATGTGCTGAGAACAATCAGCTCATGCCTTCATTTACATTCTTTGGGTTAGAAGTTGTGACAGAGGACTAAGGGCAGGGTTAGGTCCTTGCTCACAGACTTCTGTTTTGATGATTGAAAAACATAACTGCTTACTAGCCACGAGGGACCTGTACTGCCTGCCTGCATTTGCATCCTCATTCCTAAACCCTGAATCATGGTGGGACCAAGGAGAATAGCCAAAGGACCGTAAGAGATGATTCATGCAGCGTACATACCTACAGGGGTTTGCAATCATGCATCTCTTTCCCTTATGGCTCTTATTCTTGTCCTTCTGCCCCAGTTCTGTCTCATATTTTTAGTATTTATTGTGTCTGGTCCAAGCAGACCATAAATTCTAGTACTGTATGTCAGGTTGTGGGTCTCTGAGCTGTCTCAACATGTGATAATAGACAACTATAAGAATCTTACAGCGGCACAGCCCTTTCTTGGCAAGGAAAAACCCTCTCAAACCTGACTAGTGAAATACAATTTGCAGCACTACGTGGCTAGGAACACAAGTTAAATCAAAATACTCAGTATTGTGTAAAATGTCCTAGCAGATTTTACTCCTACTTCTAATGACTGACAGAGATGTCTATCAGAAGATATTTGAGAGACAGCTACATCAAAATACAAGGGTGACACACGCACAGAGCATTTTTGATATAAGTAGGATGTCATTAAAATTCTCTGTTACACGCAATGATAAATAAACTGCTTCGGATTATTAAATTTGCAGTTCCACCAGTGGTATAGGAACAAAACTCAGGGTATTTCCACTTAAAACAGAAGATACTGACAGTGTTCTGTAGCCAGGGATTGTTTTATATTTCTTGCAGATTTCATAATTAAAGTAAGAAGAAAAAGGACTAACCTTTGATGCTTGTAAGCTGCTAATGAGCTTGATTCTGTGGTGGGAGTTAGTGGAGCCTGATGATTTACTTGAACAAATAGTCTCTGTCTGTGCAATGTGTACACAGCTCAGCGAATTTACTGAGGGTGAACTGGGAGTACATCATACTGCTTACCATCTTCTATTACTAACTCCTCAGAAACTGATGCCCCCTGTCCTCTGTTAATTTAGGAAGACAGTCCAGGACAACAGACCCTGATTAATGATATGGTATCTTTTACTTACTATAGTGAAGTTAATTCTGCTCATGGATATGATTTAACTGTAAAAAAAAGTCCCAACCAACCACCAAAAAACAAAACTAAAAAAGGACAAGAAAATACCAACCACTTGCAACATAGACAGAATGGGGTTGACCTGTCCAGATTGTCATTCCTTCCCTGACTCAACAGAAATTAATCTTTATGCCCAACCCATCACCAAGCTCTTTGCCAAGAGGGCTCTCAAAAGTGTAAGATAGCAATGATCAATGTGTAATATAGATGTCTCGGGATCTAAAAGACTTTATGGCATTTTATGGTAGCTGAGGGGATAGCAAACACGGCTTCAGATGTACAGGTGATGCTGTAGAGCCCAACCCTGAGGTGCAGGAGCCAGGCCCATGGAGCCACATTTTGGGTCCTGCCCAAAGGACAAGTGCAGGGGCAAAGCAAGTCTGGGTCTAATACACAGGCCAGGCTCAGCTGGAGCCTGCCCTGGGAGCTTGAATCTGATGGGGGAGGTTGAGTTGCTCTTTGGAAACAGATGATTTTGTGGCCATTAAACTGCACCTTTTTTACACTTGAACAGCTGTTCCCATTATCATCAATATTCAAGGTGAAGTTTTGAACCCTATCCATCTGTGTGCCTAAGGGAATACTATCTGAACTATACTCTCCAAAGATGCTACAAATTGTGTGATCTGTGCTCTCACTGTCACTGCCTTAAAACATTTGCTTACCTTTTGTGCCTGCACACAGCAGATAATTGAGGACACTTTTCTTCACTGAGTCAAAGCTTTCTTTGAAATACTGTTATCTTTCCAAGGAAATTATACCAGTATGTGTATGGCACAACCTGCACAATCTCAGTCAGTGAACAGTAGAGTAGTCTAATGCATACCCTGGCTGTTATTTCATAGGCTAGGATCTAAAAGTCATTAATACCGAATCCATGCTGGAAGCAAATGTGTTACAGATGAGATGTGCTCACACAAACACAACAATTCTGTCAGAAGGAGCTGGTGCACATAATGCAGAATTTATACACTTCACAGGATAAATAGATCCAGAAGCATCTTTCGATGACATAGGTAAGCAACAACTGATCTAACAGAACCTGCTGAAAAACGGGTGTAACATTGATATGTTTTTAGGAAACTGGAAGCAACAGAATATAACTCCACTGTACTAGTCATTTGTGTAACTTGGTTGTAAGCATTTTTGATCTGGTTTTAGGAAGATCTGTGTCTCTTGCCAATAACAGCAAAAGAAAGGATGCACTGCTGACACACATAGACCTCCTAGCAAAGCAGATCCACGTGTTAAGCTCCAAACAGTCATTGATGTTTCTTCCCAGGTGCTGTCATACAACTCTTCACTTTATTTCTTGTGAAACATCCCAGCCCCAAGAACAATTTTACACAAAATAGATGCCACCAGTTTAACTACAACTGGTCATTAAATGGATTCAGTTAATGCTTCAGAAACCCCTCTGAGGACACAGTTGTATTCATTTATAACAGTTATGGCTTACAGCAATTTGCCTTTCAGTTGGTGTGCTGTCACATCAATTTAAAACTTCCCTCCAGGCTCATAAAATACCAAACCAAAATATAATTGCAACCAGCCAAAATATTGTGTTTCAAAGTACTGCTTTCCATAACTGATTACAGTTAGGTAAGTTAGACTATTCGTACATATCAGCCCAAAATCCCCTGCTCCAATAACATGGTCCAATTTCAAATGTGGAGCAATGAACAAGTGAATGATCCATCTGCTCCTGTGGCAAACAAAAGGGTGAGGCAGGCGGTACTCAACCCTATTTTAAAAACAACAGCTCAACACGCAGAAAATATGTTGAGGAATCAGAGTGAAATGACAGCAGTGAAAAATTTGAGGTACAGATTTTCCTTTCAGTCCATCAGCCCACAGCATCTCAAAGACTCACAGCTTTAAGTACAGAGCATTTATCGAGTGCTGGATTCCATATATATATTTTTTTGCTGTGGTCATCCAAGACACTAATTATGGCCTTCTCTGTGTGGTATATCTATACTACTCTTATATATAGCTCTTATATAGCTTCTCTTATGATACACAAGGGAACAGCTTCACGCTTCCAAAAGCTTGAAGCTGGCATTGGTGAAAACAAGTTGAAACAAAAGAAAGAGTTCAGCCAAAAGCAGGTGCTCCTGTTATGGTGATCATCCCAAACTAGTTTTACTCCTAACCATCAGCTCTCAGATTAATTAGCTATAAAATCTAATTAAATCAATAGAATTAATTTGAATAAAATCAAAGAACATTAATAAAAAAAGTTGCTTCTTATTTCTAGGATAGGAGAGGAGCAGCAGGGAAGACAATCTCTACACTCTTACCTGAGTGTGCTGCCAGTGCAAAAATAAGTGGCATCAAACTCCTTTGATTACCTAGCTAAGCCTGTTTAATTAAACCATCACCTGCTGCAGACTCATCAGGAAGCAGTCTGAGACTCATTGGCAAACCATTTTGGGGAGAAGGGTGCCCCCAGGTCATGCTGGGATGCATGAGAGAGGGAAGCCTGCAATGCTAGGGGGATAGAGCAGAGCTTGCCTCTGGCACACCCCAGGCTCCTGCCACTGCACAGCTGCTCACTAGGATTGGGGCAGGGAGCCAAAGACCCTTTAGAGTTGCTTTCCTGTACAGCTCTGTTCACTGCTAGCAAAGGGAGAAAGCAAGGATGAGGGGGTTGAAGTAGGCTCAGCCAGGGCACATAAGTGTTGCATAGCATTGTGCTGCACCATGTAGGGTACAGTCTGCAGTCTCAGAAGGGGCTGATGTTCACAAGAGAACAAAATAACTTTACAAGAGGTGAACAGCTCCAATCGCACCTTTTTTGCACTTATATTGCACCTGCCAGAGACCAGCAGTTATGCACATGGTTAAGGCTTACCCCTTTATGGTGTCCACTGCCACCTGCTCTTCTTCTCCTTATAAAGGTTTCTAGGCTTTTTTCTGTACCTCATGAACTGGTTTTGACAGCTTCTTGGAGGGAGTCTGCATACTGCACTTCTGTTGTGTTTCAGCTCAGTGAAAAGGTGGTAGGATCTTTCTTAATTTCATCACCAATGGAAGATTTTTTTCCATTTAGTGAACAAAAGTTTTCAAAGTTCTGCACTATTTTGGGAGGGCACCAGGTGTCACAGCTATTTGGCAAGCTAAGTTTAATTTTATTTTTTTTTAACTAGATTTCTCTACAGAGTTAAAGTTGGCTCCTGTTTTTCTTGGACTGATTCTTTTTTTCTGGAGTTCCTTTTGGACAGCCTACGCTCTGCAGGCAGAGATCTCAGCTTCATTGTACCTGTTTGCCTTCCAGTGTATCAGTACTGCTTAACATGGCAGTTTCATGAGTGCAACTGATGTGAATCCATCTACTTTGCTCTTGTTGTAGGTACCACTGAAAGGTTATTTCACACTGGGGGAAGCAGGATAGACAATGCAGTACTGAGCCAGATGAGGCAGAGGACATAGTATACCACCTTCCCTTACAGCACAGTTCTTTGAATTGTGCCTTCATGGTAGTGCCCGCCAAAGTACCCTGCTAGCAGCACAATAGGATTGCCAAAATGCCCTTTTAGGCTCAGTGGGTCTTTATGCAATGGTTGGTTTCTACCAGGGCCCGACACAGCTGGAAGAAGGTGGCTGTAGGCAATATGATCCACTCTGCACATCTGTATAACAGGTGTTTGTTTAGTTATCTGCCTCCTCAACTGACATAGTTTTGAGTCATATCCTGGTTTTCAAACAATCTGCAACAGGAAATACATCAAATGAAAAGCAGGAGGACTTCTGCTGAGATGACTTTTGTTCAAGAACCTTTAAAACAGTGTAAATCAGCAGCAATTCAAGCCCAGCAGGTTTGATGGGGGTTTTGGTTCAAAAGATATTGTTTTATTGTCTGTATTCAATAAATGGATTAATATAATGTAAACAAAGGGAAAACTGCCATCTTAGATGGTTACAGCCTTGTGAACTTGCAGTAGGCTTGATTATGGATCTGTTTTGTTCCAGCAAAGAAGTTGCTGTCTTTAACCCAAAGGATAAAGTATTATTCCTCAACTAAGCTCAGTCTCAGCTGCCACCCAGTGGAATTAGAAATCTCTGCATTATACCAGGTTCTTCTATTGCTGCCTCATCACTCTTATCTACAAGATTTTAGTGACCAACAAGATTTGGTTTCTCTGCAGTATTTCCTGCCCAAAGATCCATGTAGCACTTCAGAGAAACACCACCATTTCTCACAAGAGAAACTGAGGCACAACAGCTGAGAGATTTGCCCAGTCACACTGCAGACCAGAAACATCATCACAGTGGAGGTCCTAAGCATGGTTGGCTGCTGATCCAAAGAAGATCTTATGGCTTTATGATTTGAAGTAGAGGGAACAGCAGGGAGAAGGTGTAAAAACGCAGCAGAAGATGGCGTGGGACTAAGCCTGTCCCTTTTAACCTGGACAGACAGTTCTCTTCTCTTTGGGGTCTTCTGTGTTTGCTTACAACCAAAATGAGGAAGCAGTCTGGTTTAAGAGAATGCCTACAGGGATCTTGCAAGCTGTCACCAGTTATGTTTTACTCTACAAGAGCATGCTCTCGATCCTGCAAGAAAGACCTTAACATATGGTAGGATGTAGAGGGCAAAGACACAGAGCTGTCTGTACAGCTGGTAGTGCAGCTCCTGTCAATAAGAGGGCAGCCAGAGGTACCATGAGTCAAGAGGAGGAGCTGCACAGAGGCAGGCACACCCCTCACAAAAATGCAGACAGAAAATGTCCTTGTGTTAGGCTACGACCGCCTCATGTGCAATGGGAACATGACATGACTATTAGGTCTTATGAAAGACCTGACGTCCAAAAATCCCTTCTCTGTCCGTCCACAATTAACATAGTATTTAAGCTTCTACGAGCCTTTTCAATGAAAGAAAATTAAGAATAGCTGGAATATTTCTTCCCCATCCTACGCAGACACATAGCTCTGAGCTGCAGCTCTGTCATCGCAGGGACAAGAGCTGGTAAATGCCTTGTACTGGGACAAACGGAAGGCCCCTTGAAATGGGTAGTGGCAGAAAGAGGTGGTATTTATTTCTAAAGGGAGGGTATATATACGCCTACACTTGTGCACATATACATATATATAAGTATTATGAACAATGTCATATTTATGAGAGATCCAGATTCCAAAAAAGCAAGTAAAATCTAATCTTCTCGGACCTAAATTACAATCCACTGAAAAACATATAAACAAGTTACTTTTAAGAAGAGGAATTCTTTGTTGGCCTCTGCTATGCTCCTGAGCAGAGCCCAGCAAAAGATAGCCACCAGTAAGAACAGAACTATTTTTTTATTATAAGCTTATATCTTCCTCCTTAAATAGCTAGATTTGAAAAGTAAATCTCCAAAGCCTTTAGACCTAGGTAACTCATAACACGAAGTGATCATTGAGATTTAAGGGATTCAGAGGAGACTGCTCATCAGCCAGCAGCTCAGGCTATTCCTGGTCAAATGGGAGTCTTACATTTCAACTCACTTTCCAGTTTGCTGTGCCTTTACTCCTTTTAAAAGGAAAGGTGCAGCAGGTGCACCTTCTACAGTGAGTGGAAGGTGAACACATGTGTTCAGCTGTTCACCAAGGTCACTAAAGACCCACTGTGGTTTGACATTATTTTTACTTTCCAATTGAAAGCTCAGGTCTCTGAAAGCTTACTTCAAACAAAGAGCGAAAAGTGACCCAGTGCCACAGAGTAATCCCAGACTGCAGTAGCGTTATCTCTATTTGATGGCATCATCAAGCGATGACAAAAATACCCCTTACTAGATTTGCCAAGTGCATACCATTTCAGAAGCATTTTCAAGCTTTGTATCTCAAAGATAAAAAATGATCTACTTAGCTTTTCATCATACCTGTGCAAGAAAAGACATTTTTTAGTGCTCTGTGAGGGAATTTTAAAACAATTTCCATTAAGAAAATAAATCCCTGAATGGAGTTTGCAGCAGCAACAAGCCTCTCTTGGTATTATCTCCTAAACCTCATGCACCACTGCACCAAAAGCAGAATCAGTGCAAATCAGTGGCTGACTGATTTCACTGTCAGATACCAAATTATGTTCATTAGCAAGATGAAGAGGATGAACCACGATCTGAAACTCGGGCAGCCTCATGCAGCCAGAGCTAGGCACACAGAAGTCCAAGTAGAGAAATTCCATGAAAGCCCCAAGATTCAGCAGTTTGGGAGGGAAAAAATGAAATCTGTGTAAATAAAAACCTCACTTGTTTTCCAGACTAACTTTGCTATTTAATCTGTTGCTCTTGGTTGCACATTAAATTGAATCCATCGAATGTACTCTGCCAGTCAATCAGGTCATGTCCAGACACACAGGCTGCTAAATTGCCACCAACCTTCCATCTGGAGCCGTATAAAACACATAGCAGGGCTGATGGACTTATTCTCCCTCTAAACAGGCCTTAATAGGTAAGACACCATCATATTCTGACTAGACAGCAGACTGTATGTATGTACTGCCATCTGTCTCTCCCTTGGTAATATGCATCTTCGGGTGTCCAATTGCACTTCCAGCTGCAATGCCTGCTTGAGCCCATAGAGCAACATTTATACACACCTGTGTCCAAAGTGCCTCAATATTTTTAAGCTTTACACATTGTAAAGTATTGTACTGGCATTCCTGACATGTTTAGCCTCCTCAATCTTTGGTAAAAAGAAAAATCATGCTTGCTGTTCTTGAAAATGAAATTATCAGTGATGCCCCTAGTTATGCCAAGGAGGCACTTTACAACTTTGCCCCAAAGTAAACCATATTTAGTTGTTTAACAAGGTACTACCCCAGTGAATGCACATGCACAGACTGACTGTCAATGCATGTTAAAAAGAGATTCAGAGCGGGGCTGAGGTCAGAGTTAATCAGCCTTCCACAGTGAAGCAGGGCCTCCTTGCACTAGTACACTTCCCTGCATGACAATGACTTTCACTTGGCCCAAGAAATCCATGTTATCAAGCGTCTTCAACATGGATGGACACCTCCTGTTCACCTTGGTGCTGTTGGAAAGAGGTGCTGCAGCAGCTGCTGTAGCTGTTGTTACAATTGCTTATTTGCAAACCAGAACTGAGGGATTGAGGAACCTCAAGATAACTCCCTCTCTATTCCCAGGCTGCTGGCCAGGGCACTGGGCTATGTCGGCAAAATCCACTCTGAGGGTTTTTGTTTTGGACCTTAAGGTCTGGTCTGCTTCATGCAGCAAGAAGGCCCTCAGGGACCCTCACCACCCATCAGTCTTATCTTCCCATTAACACATGGATCTCGATGAGCTCTTTACCCTGGTGCTTATTGAAGGTCCTCCAAACACAGCCATCCCAAACCAAAAAGGTTCAAGGGTAATTATCAAAAGGAGAAGGAGATTTCCAAAATTATTTCCAATAACAGCTAGAAGTTAGTTCAAATAAAGCTACTTAAAGCCTCAGGCAATTATTATTCCCCCAGACTGCTGCAGAAAGTTCAGCTATACACAACTATTCCATCTTTATTCTGTGTCACATTATCATGAAAATATACACGCAGGTCAAGTTTATTGTAGTAGCTTCTTCTCCAACAAATACACTCTTTTTCCTAAAACATTAATCATCTTTTCATCATACTCAGACCCTAAATGTATAACCTTCTGTTTTCTGCCATTAAAGTTAGATAGAAGCTTTTATTTTCCAGACCCTTTTTTTTTTCATGGTCTATAAATATGCTAGAAATGGCAAATGACTGTTCAAGCACACTGGTGTATAGCTCAGCTCAATTTCTAACATTAGGTCTATGCACTGATCTTTGAACAAGCATTATAGATAACATTGTCAAATACATGGATGAAATCTCTTTTAAGTCAAAAAAGCAGTAAAACATACAAGATACAGAGTAAATATATCTTAATTTTGTCAAACAAGAGGATACTTCAGGTATTTAACTTTCTCCATGAAAATCACCACACTGAGGACACCTATTCTTTGCCACTGATTATACAAAATTTTGAAATATCTAACTTTGGTCTTCTCCACTGTCTTGTTAGTCATCCAAAATAGGAATTATAATACATCCATCAAGAGTCCAGGTTCCTCATAGTCAGAGAATGTACCCATGGATTACAAGATGCTTTTCAACTTTGCCTGCTTCCAAAGATCCAACTGGCCTGCTTCAGACACTACAGCAACAGCAGGAGCCTCCATGGAGGCCAGCTGCTAGACATAGTCTCTGTAGCTGTGGATAGGATATATGAGGAATTTAATTTTGAATGGAGCTTTGTCCAAAAATAGCCTATGAGAATTTGTCTATCCTTTCTTCTATTGTTAATTTCTTAACAAGAATAGCTAAGCGGCAGAGGCAGCTGTGAAAGGATTTAGAAAATTCAGAAGTCGATGTCAGGAAATGACAATTTCAGTGTTTATTTGTGATCTTTTGCTTAGCACAAAGGAGTCATTCTGAAGACGTAGAAAAATGTCAACTGTTCTTTAGAAACATGTATTCCAAATGATATATCAGTATTTTCCAGTTACTGTGATGTCCTGGCCATAAAGAAGGACTGCCTTGTAGTAGCTCTGGTACAATATTACGATTTCTGCCTCCAAGATGCTCAATGTGTCACTAAATTATTGAACAGACAGGCTACCAAAAAAACAAAGAAAACTCAAAAAAACCCCCACCCACGCACACCCACACAAACCCAAAAAACAAACAAAACCCAAAAAACACAAACAAAAAACCCCAAGCCACAGGGAAATCGACTTACTTGGTCTTGCTTTGGACAATCAGTGTATTAAATGAGAAATATCTAGTCAGCATTAATAGAAAATATTTTTTCCTGCATGAAAGAAAATTGCAGGTAAGATTAAGAGAGAAAACTGTTCCTGAAGAAGAGTTGTTCTGAATTGGTACAGAGACTACAGGAGGGTGGCTTTTCTCTGGACTCCAGTGGCATTTCTTTGCACTTCGGGGGAAAGAAGGTGGGATTTTTTTCCTGTAACTTTCCTGTATCTTCCCTATAAAGTTCCTGTCCACTGGATGAAAAACAGAATATAAGATCATCAATGCTGTTCCTGCCTTCCCCATTTTCAGGCCAATTGGTTTGGGAACAAGTAATTGGTCATAGATTCTGGTAAAAGCAATTGCCACTGACTTCTCTGCCTGGAGAGGTGGAATTGGACTTCCCAGGATATATGTCCTTTTTTGCTTACTTTTTTTTTGTGGACATCTTGTTTATTGGAGGTTGTAAACCTCTCTTCATCACTCAATTTGACATTGGCCTTTATTGTTATTCAAATTACTTTTAGCACTGAAGCTCTAGTCCTGATCAGTGTACAAACACACTTTCTGCAAGCATTTCCTCATGGCTATAACCTGTCACTCCAAATCAGCCAGTGCATGGACACGTAAGTTTTGGAGTACGCTGGTAATCAACATACAAGCATGACCTACTGCAAAGCCTCTGACTGAATAATGCTCACATAAACACCTCCTTCTGGTAGATCGTGGAGAGAATGTCATATTTATGACTGAAATAGCTGGAATGAAAAGGATGATTTCATTGACTACTTCAATTGGTTTTCCTCTTGCAACTGCCGCTACATTCAGAGCCTCCTAAAGCTATCACAAAGGCCAGTTCCTTTCATACTAACAACATTACTGGTCTAAACTAATAAAGAGCCATCAGCAGCAGAGAACTATAGAAACAGGCTTGCTTCTTGATGAAAGGTTACAATTTTTCTATAAATTTGTTAAATCTCAATCTACTGAGATTTATGACAGGCAGGAAGCAGCAAAAACAGCTAGAACTACTGCAGTGATAAACCTGAAGTTTCTAAACAAATTCCAATGTATAGACGCAGAGGAGAAGATAGCTGTCTTTCTGAGGCACTGTGTGTGATTTACCACTGCCTCATTTTGCAGTGTTTCCACCTTTGCCCAGAGTACTTGCACAGTTATGTGATGAAGCAGCAGCAGCAACAACCACCAGTAGTGTGACACAATGGTAAAGAAAATCACTTCTGTGAGAGGCAATACACTTACAGAAGCCCAAAACTCCTGTAAACAAGCGTGATTGAATCAGCCATGCATTTTGGTTTGGGACAGTAATATAAAAACTCATGCACCGCCTATTTCCTTCATTAAGGGCCATAGGAGGGACAGAGAGTCTACTGATATCAGCTGGCTGAAGCCTCATGGTTTTGTAGGTAATTCTACAAGCAAGTTATGCTGTAGATTTCTGAAGTCTATTGACAGGCCTTCATGGTTCTGAACTCAGCCAAAAGAGCTTTCTCTGGGTTAGTACAGGCTACCTGCTCCATGAAGCGCCTTAGTGCATACTGCTGCCGCTTCATGTGAGAGCAGAAACATTGTCAGTAAAAGCAATAACTTTGAGGAATTCCATCAAGCTCATAGCTTGATACACCTCATACTTGAAATAACATGTTAGGTTTATTGGTTGAGTCTTACGCTTCCTTCCACAGGGATGAGAGCAAAGCAAGAAGCAGCCAAGAAAGCACAATGGTTGTGACAGAGTTAATGAAATGAACTGATTTTTATGCTGTCCTAGTATTTAGATCCAAATTTCCAAAACCTTCCTTTGAAGTGTAAAGCTTTTTCAGCATATGGAAATGTTGATGAATATTCAAATATACATGTACATTACACATATACATTATATATATGTGTGTGTATATTATATGTATTATTACATTATACAAATACATGTATGCCTGTGTACATATATTTAACTCAAATATTTATATCTGATTCTATGATTAATTTAATTCCTTAAATCACACTAGAAAAGGGAAATCCTAAACACAAATGTTCCCTAGTAACAGCACTATACCAACAAGAATGATATGGTGGACTCTTTCCAGATTACCATATTGTCACTGTTAGGGTATAATTGCAAACATGAACAATGTGTTATTACGATATTGAGTATATTACCTAAAATGTTTAAAATTATATTCCTTAAACAGCTGAGATAATGTATTAGCTAGGAAGTAATAAAATATCACAGGAATCCTTTCTTATGACAAGAAAAATTATAAGATAGTTACAACAAAAATGAGAAAACAGAACTCAAAAAGTCAGTGCAGCAATTAATGTCCTGCCTGGGCTCAGTTCATACCTCTTCAGCTGGAAGTACAGGAGAGACAGAATACAAATACAGCTGCAGTGATTAGGACAAGTCTCTTACCATCTAACAGCTACCCCCTTATTTAAGACATCAGAAAAGTGGGTGTGCTGAGGGCAGGTTGAGTCCAAGGGAAGCAGAAGGGCACACAGTGCAGGAGAGACCCGAGGCACACATATAGGTTGTAGTATGCTCCCTTGACACTCAGTGGAGTTATCTCCACTGATCTTTTTTAAGACAGCTGCCTGCAGGGTTTAGTAACACCACCCCACTCCACAGCAACCATGTCCTTGAAAAAAACAAGTCACTTTTTGAGTCACATTCAGTTTTGGCAACACGTAAGTGTACATTTGAAGTAATTAAGAACTAAGTAGAAAAGCAAAGAGCAGAGCTACCAGAAACATGGTCCATCCACTTAAGAGTTGGACTTGATGATCCTTGTGGGTCTCTTCCAACTCAGAATATTCTCTGATTTCGTGATTCTGTGATTCTAAATACTGATATCATAGAAATCAGCTCCCTGCAATCACAGGCCATCAGGACACAGGTTTATTTCGATGATCGTATCACTTGCCTCCTGTGTGCTACTGTCAACAGATCTTCTCCTGAAGTCCTAGACCTTCACCTCAGGTGAAAACAGAGCTTTCCTTTTTAAACAGTAGTTACCACCTTTCTCTCCCAGCTAGAAGTGTTTGCTATGCCAAAGAACACCTAACACACTTGGGAAAGGTGAATAGAATCTTTTTGGGGATGCTCCTAAGACAGACAGTTGAATTTTGCACAAAACGCAAAGGGACACAGGAGGATTAAAGTCTTACAACATCTTACTAAATCAAATGTGGCAACTCACCACATCTTTCTTGGGGACAGTGGTGCACTTGTGTACTTGTACTTCTGTCAGGATGAGGAGTTTTAGAGCAGATGAAGGTATGAGATTGTTGCTAGCACTACAGGAGGAAAGAGGAGGACCCAAACAAGAGCCCTGGCTATTCTCATAGCATGGGCACAGAAACAGAGCTGAGGGACAAGCTAAAATGGGGGATACAGCTTCTGAATTAATTAATATTTGTAGTAAGGAAGTTATGGTAGCTTTTATTTTATATTTATTTAATAAGCTACTGTCCTGAAAAGTGATGCGTCAAATTTTGAAAGTGAGATCATAGGTCAGATTTGGAATTCCTCACTCTCACAAGTGACCAAAGAGGAGAAGTTTTACGTTTTTCCTACTAGGCAGCCACAGTAGGCACGAAGCCCTCCAACTTAAGAAATGCAGATTGTAACTTTCTTATTTAGTGGGTCTTAATAAAAAGCTGTCTAGTATGAGTGTGGAAGACATTAATATTTATGCCTAACTGAAAGAGGGCTGCTTGTGACTTAGTGCCATTCATCTACTGAACACCGTAATATCTCTAGTCACTACTGCTCATATTTCTTTTCTTTATATTTAACTGTCTCTCTTGCTGTGACCTATTTCTAGAGAACACATACTCTGCTAATGCTGGTAGATCAAATCAAAACTGCAGCTATGCTTTCTTTGAACAGAGATGCATCCTTCTCATTTGAAATATAACACATCAGGTTTTTTCTGACATTTATTTCTAAATGGAAACATTTAGATCTGATGGCTTACCTGGCTTAGACTGAGACTCAGTTATCCTTATTAACAAAAGTCTTTTTGTATTACAGCAACAAAAGCACATTATTTTCCTCAAAACAGGCTGGAATATCCCTACAAGTAACTCAATTGCTGTCTCTTAGCCACATGTACCACTATTCCAAATAAAAATCAGATGGGAATAGCTCTGCTGATCTGTTTTTTGATACATTTGTCTCCCTGCTCTACCTCTGTGGGTTTGGTTGCTACTTCTAAATCCTCACCGAACGCATTAACTTAATGATAAAGCTGAAGCCAGAGGCAGGAAATGCCTTTGTGATTCTTCGTACAATCAGCTCAGCACAAGACATGTACAGCACTGCTTCAGCACTCAGTTTCAGCTCAAAGTCTTTCTATCCTTTAACATATTGCCCAGAAGCAGTCCATCGCCTACACAGCATGTATTCATCTCAGTGTGTATCCTGGGATGACCAGGAGTTCTTCTTATCACACAACCACAGCAGAGCACCCTGAGGTGAGGACCTGCTGTGCTCCCCCTCATTCCCTAAACACTCACACAGGAGCTGCAGGAGTTCAGCAGGTACCAACCATCCTACATAGGGACAAGATGCTATTGACTGGAGCAGAGAGGCTGATCTGACCCACAACAGTGGTAGGATTCCGTAATCAACTTGCAGCAGGATAAGGCAAGAGGATGTCCACTTGCAGGGATTCAGCAGGAGATAGGATTTTTCTTCCCACTAAAGGCCGCTTCTCCAGAGAATCACAATCTGACCTCTCAGCTATGACTTAGAGCTTGTCTTGATTCCACTGGCTCTAGCTTAAGTAGTGTAAGTCATATCCTGGGGGGTTCCCCTGACTTCCAGAAGACTTGCATTTTCCCCAGCTCCCATGACAGGGAGGTTGTGAATTAGAAAGGGAAATCTGGGATGGGTTTTTGTAGGTGAGTAGGGGCAAGGTTTTGTCTGGTAAAGTCAGGCTTTCATGTCTCTTCACTGTTGAGCTGCACCCTTGGCCATATGTTGCAACATGGGTGGTATTGATCCTTAATGGCTTTAATATAGCAGTTTTTCTCATTATTTAATAACTGCTTCTTGAGCTTGTGTCTGACTTGTGCCTTTAGAAGCCCTGTCTCCTGTATTTCTCCTAAAGACTGGGTTTTTAATGGGTTTACATAGAACTCCTGAGCCATATATATTTGGATTTATTTTAAAAATCCCTCTTCCTTGTGCCTCCAGAAAGGGCATTGTTGTTAGCCTGTGAACTGCACACACTAGCAGACAAAGTTATTACATGGACAAAAAAATCAGAGCAAACACATTAACTAAAAAAGGCTCCATTAAAATCTTTTGTCAAGTGCCAAGAGTCCATCTGAATGTCTTTTCACATTAATGAGCATCTTTCTATTTGCAGTATTAAGAGCTGGGTCAAGACCTTGAGTTGTGGCAAGAGCACCTACACTGAAAACCGCTGCAGCTAGAAAAAGACCGAATTGACCCCGAAAAGATTTGTAGCCAAGCTTCAAGGGAGAAAGGTGGACACATTGAAGGAACAAGAGCAATCATGCATTCATGCTCTCTTTCTATCAGCTCTCTAAATTCTACAGATATTCCATACAGCTAGGTATTTTTTCATATTTGCTTTTGGAACTGCATTTATTTAAAATTGTTTCAATTAGAAAAAAGGAAATTGTGTTTTTATGAGGTTTTAACTCTTAATTGGGACAATTTTCAGCTTGCACATATTTATGTAAAAATTTGAATATTTGAAAAAAATCTTTCAAAAGACCATTTAAAGCATTTTTTACTTTTTTTTTTTTTTCAAGCAGAGGGGGAAGTCAGATTTTTTTATACCAGGTCATCTGGAAAAGGTACAGTTCCTTCTTGTTTGTACAAAGCAGAGTTCATGTTTTCTAATACAGCATTATGCTCAAAATCACAATTGTATGTGCTGTAGTACCAACTTTCCATCAACTTCCTTCTACTCAGTACTGGATGCATCTTAAAGAAATATTTTCTGTAAAATGAAAATAAGGAGCTTTTCCCCCTTTCCACATAATCTCCAGTGCAGACCAGACCACAGTTTGACAGCCTTGAAGAACTTGATGCAATGGGTTTACCATATAGCTGCAGACATCCATTGCAATCTTGATCTTCTAGTGCTTCGGTGACCATCTTTCAAATTAGTTATAAAGGCTTCATATTCAGAGAATCACAGAATGGATCAGGTTAGAAGGGACCACATTGAGTCATCTGGTCCAATCTCCCTGCTCAAGCAGGGTCATCCTAAAGCACAATTCAAAAAGCATGGCAAAGAGGGCCAAGGGTAAGAAGGAATGATGAACGAATGAGAAAGATAAACCTATCCTTACCATGTTCTTGCAGATTTGTCTTCAAGCAATCAGAAGGCCTTCTAACAACAGAGTATGAATGTCCTGCCTGTGTCACAGGGAACTTGAAGTATAGCTGATGAGTGAGAAACTCAAGTACTGCAGGTTTATTAGGGTGTTCACTCTTGAGAGGAGAGAGCTTTGATTCTGGAACAGTGACTCAGTTTTTAAGTGCAGTACTTCTCCAGAATACTCATATGTGTTTCAGGGGAGATAGCAAGCCCGAAGAAATGATAGAAAGCCAAAGGATTCCTATCACATTACCCCACTGATAACCAAACTCACTGTAGCAGAATTAACAGACTGAAGCCAGCTGACAGTTAAGCGCAGCCAGGCCTGTGTTCCAGTTTAAAAAAGTAGTCACTGCTATTGTTGTTTGCATGATATTTCACTCCAGTGAAATGCTTCTCTGTCTCTAAGCTTCTTCTGGAAAAGCAGATGTAAGCCCCTCCGTCACTTTAATATTACTGAAAAATCTATCCTGCTTATATTAATTTAAAGGAGAATAACACTCATTACAGATTCTAATTAGCACTAGATTTGGCAGAGGGTTCTGTATCATATATGTGTGATGTTTAATGAGCAAGTGGCAGAAGTTAGTCATCTCATTTAACACGCAGCTGGCGGAGCTTCCTCTCACATCAGAGTATTATGGTGAAAAAGAACCAACCACATATACTACTTGGACCTAAACTATTCTTTGCAGAAGCATTTCTGGGTCACTAACTGACCTGTTCTGGTTTGAATTTTTTTCACCTTCCACCATTGATTCCTAGAGGTGGCTGTTGTGGACCAGCACCAGCAGCAAGCTGTGTCCGGCTGAAACCTATCCATCGCAGCACTGGCAACATTACAAGAGCACTCTATTAAATATGGTGTTAAGGTGCCACCTCTATAAATAGTGAGGCATTCATTTTAACAACTTTATTGGAATGTGGAAGCCTGGAAATATCTTGATTTGGGATTTGAATATTTATTGCCATTTGCAATGTTCTACTGTGTGGTCAGCTCCCCTAAATGGTTAGCCACTTCTTCCATCAAAAATTCATTTTATTTTGCTGGAGTACTGCAGAGCTGTTCTGCAGAAGTTGCAAACAAAAAGACATCTGCAACTTTGGCTTTACAAAAAAACCCCAAAAAACGGAGTGGACTTCTGTATTTAGCCAAAAGCCTTATTTTTGACTGTAGTTAGATGAAGGTTTTATAATAATTAATTGAAATAAAGCAAATTAGAATAAATCCCTTGATAGTCTTGCCTGGAACTTTAGTTAGTCCCCAGAGGGTTTTTATCAACATCCATGAGATGCAGCTGTGCTCATCTTGCAATTTGTGTTGATACTTGCTCAGATAATCAGTTATATATTAAAGTGGCAAAGAACTATCGTTAAACTCTGTGGAGGAAGAAAACAAGAGAAGGCACTAAGTTTAATTTCTAATGTAGAATTTTGCTTCCTTTATTGTTTTTCTTTTCCCTTCACTATAGTCAGGACTTGCAGGAGAACGTTAAGCAAAGTTACCTGATTGGCAATTACCACTCTAGAATTAAAAGCTTTCATAAAGGGTGGCTTAGTTATCCCCTGGTTCCTCTCTCCAAGCTTCAAATGCGTGTGGAGGCTCTGTGCTGACCATTTCAGAAAGACATGCTACCTCCCTCTCTGCATTTGTGTTGAAGGCTTTCTCAACTTCCGTAGTAGGGGCAGTGTGTTCTTCAGTGACAGTCACGGGACCAAGGCTTGCTTCAGGTTTACAACAAACTTTATGTTTCAATACAACTTCTTCATAAGACAACTTTTGTGCATGCCCTGCACCCCTGTAGATGCATCCAGCATTATTCTTGGGTTCAATGAAACAAGTGCTCTATAGAGCTGGTCAAAGGCTCAAGTACTTGCCAATGCAGGAGTGCAAAGACAAGGAGAGAACCATTGCATCTCTCCCCAAAATTCTGGCCTTTCTCTTAATTTTATTTGGAAGAAAGAACAAAATGAAAGCATACAATTCTGAATAAGAGAGAGAAAACCACTTTCTTTCTTAGACAAGAAAATTGCACAACTTGGTTTAGTAGCACATTGCAACACAGCCTGTTTCCTGCCCTTTAATACTTAAGAGACCACAGAACTCAGTGTGCTTTCAGCAATCTGAGAAGAACTAATGGTAAAGGAGACCTTGACATTTCACAGTAAGACCAGGGAGTTAAGAATAACGTCTATTTTTCCAATTTCATCTCATCCTTTACCTAGAGTGGAATGGCCATTATGGATACAAAGCGCATTTACTCTGTCCCAGATGCACTGGCTTTTGCATTTTCTCTCTGCAGATTTCCCACTTGAAGAGCAGCCGTATCATTGTAACCATGGAAACCACTCATGGCAAATCCCCTCAAAATGCAAAAGCAGAGGGATAGAAAGGAATAAACATTTCAAGACTGTACACAAAGAGAAAGACAGCATCCTAGGTGCAAGATGAGAAAGCCACAGTATCCTTATGCTGGAGTGTTAATTATCAGGCTGGTTACCTTCTTCACTGGACAGTTAGCGTTAAGCAAAGTCCACTGTTTTATGAGTAAATGACAACCTTGCCTCATGCCTAGGAGAGATGTACTTTGAATTAAAAAAAGTAACTTGGATTTTTGTCTTCAAAAATTAAAAAAATAAAGGTATGCTCCTGCGTAAGATCATAACAAAACTAGAGTCATATCTGAATAGACCTTGGTCCATCTAGTTCAGTTTTCTCCCTCTAACAGTGCCTGTAAATGAGGTAAAAACCAAGTACCTCCTGGAAGGCACTTTAACCCTAATACTCTCTCCAGCTGTAGAGGACTCCCTGAGCCTGTTGTAGTTTCCCTGGACAGTAAAGCTAAAAGAAGCTCTATTCCAAACACTTTTCCAGGCTTCTTTCCAAACTATCCTTTGGCAGGCAGTACAACAAGCCTCATTCACTCCACATGAACAACCACCTCCTGTTTGCACTGAGCCTACCTCCTACTAGTGTCACTTGATGGGCCCCTGTTCTCATGTGAGAAGAAATAACAACCAATCTCTATTCCCCCCCTTCATATCTCACTCATGACTTTGTAGATCTCTATCATATTCTGTGATATCATCTATCCATCCTTGGAAAAGGATAATGTACATTTCAGCCTACTTAACTGTTCCTTGAAAGAGATCACCTCATGGCTTTGCTCACAAGAATGAGCTTTCTTCAGACTTTCTGCTGCTGTAATACACTCTCAGATGAGAGTATCAGAATGCACGGAGAGGGTGAACCTTGGAAACAGGCAGTGGCTTTTTTATCTCTGTTCTCTTTCCACAAAACAATAGTATTTGATCCTTTATTCTACTGCTACTGAGCATTAAGCTGATAGTTTCACAGAACTATTAAAAACTCACAGTTTCACTCTTATGTAACAAGTCTTAGCTCAGAAGCTAGAATTACTTTATCCAGGAGTTATATTTACCTGCACTGAACTTCACCTGCTATTTTACTATCCATCTCTCAAATTAAGAAGATCATTCTTTAGTCTACACTTGGGCTTTGCCAGAGCACTTGGGCGATTAGTACCAGCCCTGGCAATCAGGTAATTTTCATTCTTCTTACTTGTACCTCAACCTGTTCCATAATTACTTCAAATTTTAGGCTAATCATTTGCTGAATCACTGCTAAAAAGAATGGCACGGGGAATCCCTCCAGCCTCTTCTACAGTAAGCAGACACGAATAATTATCATCTTTGCAGTAGGCTTATCCACATGGCTAAGAGATGATGGCACCAGCCTTCTGGTGAATTTTTTGTTCTTGATGCTAAAGCCCTGCAGCCTTTCTTCCCCCTCCTAAGGCCCTGAGAGCCGTTGCTCAAGGCCTCTGATGCAGTGCAGCTGTGTGACCTCGGACCTGGCTGCTGAGAGCAGAGCTGGGAGAAGCCTTGCTGGGGGCCTCTGCTCCTGCCAGGGTACTAAGCCCCCGCTCTTGGTCCCTGCTCAAGCTACGGTCTAGAAGGCCCTGTGTCCACGCTTGTCCCTCACAAAAATCCTGATCCAGTTAAGTCCCAGTAAGTTAACTTCCCAGCCTCGTGTTTTTATAATATTAGCATAATAAATTTCAAATTCATAATGACTAAACCTAAGGAATGGTCTTGGAGAGAGATGTGGAAAGGAGGAAAAAAAGGGACCTCCAGTTTATTCTGGTGCTGACAGAGGAAGTTCAGTGGCTGTGAACCACACGCATTCCCTGTGCATGACCTTGATCTGGTTGCTTAACTGCTCTCTGTCAGTTTCTCTTGCTCTAAAAAGGGATTAAAACTCCTCTCCTGAGAACAAAGGAATGCTCCTTCCTTCCTTCCCTCCTCCCTGTAACAAATGTCAACAACAGCAACAACTCTGACTGGAGCTGGAAAACTTGGATGTTTGCCTTTGACTTTAGTAACTTAAGAAAGAGGCTTCATTTACAGAGCAGGAACAAGATGTTTTTCTGTAGAAAATCTTCTACAGTAAAGACTTTAGTTCTCCTCTGTGTTCAACATGCATAAGCACATGGTTGGGCCTTGTAAATATACACTTACAAACTTGCAGAAAACACCTTTTCATTCTGAAGCACCAAAATGAAGCATCAAATGGCTTGTGTCATTGTAGTTGGTTTGAATCCTCACTTAGCAGGTTTTCCTTTTTAAAAAAATTTGTATTATGGCACAAATTTTACTGTGCCATGCTATGAAGGAGATGGCCTGTAGTCTTCCACTGTCTATACTTTAGAAAATTCTCTCCTACAGTACTAATTATCAAATGGCCAACAAAGAGAATGCTAATGCAGTTTTGATAACTGTGGTAAGGTACACAGAGGCACAAAAAGTTAAAACCAAAAGGTAATCTAAGCTCTATAGTCATGTTCCAGCAGGGAGTAAGTTAACTTCTGCAAGGGAAGCAGGGAGAGCACTCTAGAAAGATGGGTCATGAAAACATCGGGTTTTATTGGGATAAAACCCACTGTGATATTAAAACACCTTGTAACTTTTCCTGATTCTATTTAACAAAACTAATGCAGTTTTACAGTGTTGTGTGTTTTAAAATACATGTTTTTCCCCCTTCTCACCTTTCTCAATGGTAAAGTGACAAGAGAGGAGCAAGAAGAAAAACAGTGAAAAAATATTGGGGAGGGAGGAGAAATTAAAAATTAGAATATGTCTTCTAATTATTAAAACTGTTCAGCATGAAATTTGCTTTAAGAAAAGCCTTGCTATAAAGGCCTGTATAGAAATATATGAAAAACCAGGCCTGGAGACTGAAATGTTATTTGTGGGTTGTTTGGTTTTAAACCAACACTGTTGGCAATGATTTTAGAAACATAGTAAAGCTTATGAAAGAAGCCTCTACCTAAAAGTTTCATCTTTTATCCCTTGCATTCAGATCACTTGCTCGTAATAAGATATATATAACTCGCTACAACTTTTGCCTTTTAAAAGAAGCTGGCATACCCACATTCATGTCTATTAATGTTTAGCTCAGCTGCCTAAAATATTTATCTTAAATAAGATTCCATTTTCATTTCTAAGATTAAGACCACTGGCATTAATAGGATAAGATGAAAACGAGCATGACAATTTTCTCAGTTTCAACTTTTAGCATTAGCCCTGCATTTCAGTGTCCCAGCCTGGCTTCTGATCAGGAATTTCATACAGCATTTACCTAAAGTAAACTGATAATAATGATTACAATAGATCACAAGACAGTCCTCAGCTCTTCAGATTAAATGGAATAAGGACTTGGAATACTGGTCCAAAAGGCTCCCAGAAAGGGCTTAATATTTACTACATAAAGCTAGGTAACAGGTCATAGTCGAAGGAAGAAACCCTGAGGAATCAGTATTTTTCATTACATACCATATCCTTTCTCCCAGGTCCTTGCAATTCAAAAGGTTTAAATTTTACTGGATCTAAAGAGAGATAAACAAGCCTTACCTTAACTTTGCAGAGTGATGTGTGACAGGTACTGCATCTACACAGAGAGACCAAGTAGCAGTTCCTGATGAATGATTTAGAGGTGAATTATTTGAGAATAGCTTTGTATATAAATATCATGCAGAACTGTGCATAGTAGAGACATCTTGAGTTCTGATCTAAGCAGAAATTCAATTTCACAACTTCTTGAAGTGTGGCAACAGCCAGGTGGGAAACTGCTTTTTCCACACGGGGAAATCATTCTTATGCTCTAGAAAGCTCACTACAGGCTTTAATTACTCAGAGTAACACTTCTTCCAAGTGTGTGTCACATTCATCTCCTCTAACCAAGAATTCGACATTCACAAGTGCTACAGGTATCTATGTTTCTGATCTGTAGCCATGCCCTCTGCTGCAGTCATAAGCTGTGGGCAGCTATTTTTAGCACAACAGCTTGGAGTCCCATTTGATGTGTGTTATGTTGGAGGCTGCTTCGTCGACCGGAACGATAACAGTACCACGTACAAGGAGCATAATTTCCCTCTTCAGACTAATTAAATGTGTTAGGGGAGGTTTCCAAGTGAGAGCACTAACTGCATATAAAATGAAAGATATCCAACTTCCTTTGCAGCTATTAATGAATTACCATTTAGACACCCAATAAACTTTGCGCATTAAATTCTAATCTCTTCCTGCTGCCTCCATTAACCTGAAGCACTCTACCAGTGAAAAACCTATTCTCATAGGCACTACAGTGCCTGATCAGGCTAAAATCCTGAATCTGGATCTGCAGTTTCAGAGCTGCCTTAAGTGGAAATTCCACCTTTTGTATTTTTCGTGGCTGTACTACTACTCTGCAACTCTCTTCTAACTCACTGAGATATATAATTCTCTGCCCTGTTGTCTGCTTCATAAAAATACTGTCTGGCACTGTAGCTTTATGGAAAATAATGTCTGCTCTCTGTGTAAATGCCTCAGACATCTTAAGCCAAAATCCTACAGGTTCATGATATATTGCTATAGTACTTGTTACTATATTCCTCGACTGGCATTCTTGCTCCTATTTCACTGACATTCACTTATACCCAGTAGCAGTCAGCTTTTTCTCCCCTCTGTCATGCCACTAATCATTCATCCTCCACAGCTGGCTTGCCACCTTTATCATTTCTCGGATTGTTAAGCACAAAGGAGACGAATTTAATCACGAGTCTTTTCACAGCTCAGAAACAGCAGTTCTGCATGTTTCAGTGCAGATGGGTTAAATGTCCCTGTTGTCTCCTCACTTCGAGGTGTGGGACTCCCAGTCTTCTTTAACCAGTTCACAACTAAACCCCAAGGTATTGTGACATTTTTCCATCTGCACTTCAGTAGTGATTAAGTAGAAACGAGATCAAAATTGTTCTGAGAAATGTATTGCTTGCACATTCAACATAATCAGCACCAGTAATTGTGCAGGCTCCATATTGTTGTCCCACCTGTCAATGCCATGACCTTTATGGACCTCCTGCTAGGAAACACCTCCATTCCTTCTCTGGCATTGATCGTATTTACCACCTGCAGCCACAGATTATAAGGCCAATATGGGTTCAAATTTGTGGTTATTATAATGTCAATGTTTGGTTGATATTTACTAACCCTACAGAGAGAAGACATCAATAAGCCATTTCAAGTGATAAAATTTCTACCAGTACAGGTTGGAATCAGAAAAGAAACACAAACAAATCCCCCAGGCATCAAAACCTGTAAAGTGATTATTTTTGGAAGACGTGTATGAACAGATGTTGTAATTTTTTTCTAAAACCCAGGGCAATATTATCATAAATATCAGTCACATCAATGTTTTCTAGCAGGTGAATCATCAAGAAGCTATACTATCCAGAACAAGCTAACTATGCTATTAAACCACGTGTTGTACCAAGAGTATGCCTCAGGCACGCAGTCTCTGTAGATAACTGTGGGAAGTGCTTCCCTGTAATAGGAAAATCATGCTCATATCAGGAAATGCTTGTAAAGATGAGGTTTATCACAATAACCAAAACAGGGGAACTCACTGTGAACGAAGCAGGGTGGTGACAACAGCAGAACCCAACAGTCACTCAGTGAGCATCAGGTACCACACTCATCATGCAGAGGGCAGGAAATCCCCAGAGCAACTCAGGAGCAGGACTAGGAACGGCCACTCTTGTAGTCCATTTTAGGAACGCTGAAGGCCCTGGGCTGAGTTGAAGCAGAGCCCCTGACGAGAGGATATGGGTGAGGTTCTAAATGAGGTGGGTAGTCAGGGCAATCCCAAACCTGAGTGCTCTCATGGCCGTTACCTGCAGCCATTTGCATTTTCATTTCTACACATATGGGCATGAAGAATGTAAAGTGCATGTGGGATGAACTGAAACAGAAGCTGAATTGCTAAAGACTCTACATGACCTGCGTGGTGTTTTAAAGAGGCAATCGCAATAAATTTTGTCACTGCAAAATGTCTGTTTTGAAAAAGTTCAGCAGATTCACTTTATAGAAAGGCACCTGATCAGACACCGACATCTCCTTTCAACAAAACCAGCCAAGGCTAATACCATCCTTGCAGGAAAACGGGTGAGGAACTGCATGAGTCAGCACCTGGACACTGCCAGTTCAAGAGCACAGAAGCCCACTCTCACTCTGAAAAAGATGAATCATTGCAGCTTCAAGACTGAAAGTATTCCTGGAGATCTCCTCTGTTTGCACTACAATCCTTCCCTTATTTCTCAGTCCCTCTCCTTCTAAGCCATCCCCTTGCCTCCTACCTGCCCTTCCACATCACCTACTGCTTGTTTTCCTATCTGAAGCGCACTTCAAGATGGCTGGATGCAGCATGTGGTATCACTGCGCTAAACCGCTGAAGTTAGCTCCCACAAAAGGAAACTTGGCAAAATTGAGAAGTTTCTCTTATGAAATGCGTGCGTATTCATTCAGAAGCCATAGAATTTGCCCAACTTAATTTTAATGGCTACAAGGGAAAAACAATGGGCAATGGTTGTTTTGCCAGTGGTGGTGCTGATGGTTTTTTTTTCCATTCTACGTAGCAAAGTTGTCTTCTGGTCCATGTAATTATTTCTATTTCCAGCCTGCCTGGTACAAGGTGATACAGTTAAACAAGATTACTTGCAGATGGTTTCCAAACTAAACTACAATGCTAAATGAAGATAACTTACTAATGGAAATTATTAAAGCTGCTTGGAGACCCCCAGAACACTGGGGACATTTTAAGGTTACTGCATAGAGATTTGTAGAGAGGACCAGTGCCTCCAAGGAGTTGAGAGCCTCCTGTAAGATGCCAGGGGAGACAAAGGAGTCTCAGTGCCTCACAGACCTTATAAACATACACGTTGCAATTGTGGTCAAGTATTTATTTTTGCCAGGTTGTGTCAGAAACAGCTGTACCAGAGTGACACATCAGGTCTTACATGGAGCAGCAACATATGCCATAAAGGATTTTAGTGAAGAATCTTCTGGTTTTTTAAAGTTCACTTGAAAAAAATGCACTCAGAGCTCATGCCGGGATGCTTTTAATCAAGATTCAGTGTTCACATTTGGATTTTCTTCTTGCCAGCGTATCAGCTGTCATTTCTATCTAAAAGTCTCAGAAAATGGTTTAGCAGAATTTGAGGACTAGTTGGTGGGTAGTGAAGGCATCTCTGCAGCCCAGGCCAGGGCAGGGGTCTAATCCAGCACTTTCTGGCAGTAGTAAACCCTTACGCAGGTGAGAGATGGTCTCATACCAGCCAGACCTCATGCAGGTATCCTCACAAGACAACAGAAAATTAATTTTACTACTCTTCAAGGTTAGAGAAGGCATCTTTAGAGAATGAGGAGCTTTTCTCTAAATCCTTACCTGGGCAGGTTCTCTTAATAGCAGCCTTTCAAGTACAGAAGAACAACCAAGTCTGTAGCTACTCCACTCCTATGGTGCAAGGCATCTGCCTGCCAGATGTCCTGCTAGGACAAAAACTAATCCCTGAAAAACTCTGTCTCGGCCATCTCTTGGAATCCCATCTCCTCTTCTGTAATACCAAAGTTCAAGTAGTTATTTCTGTGAAGAGAGCATGGTGGGGTTATACACATTAATTGTAAGAAACAGAGATATAACAGAGGTTGGGAAAGCCCAAGAAAGTTTGAATTCATACAGTTCAATTGTAAATGCATCCCAGCAATTTTCATATCTTCACTACTGCTATGGGCTTTAAGGTAAATGCAAATTCTCCATTTGTTGAATCTAGATATATTATTAATTTATATTAATATAATATATATATTATATATTATTACATATAGTATATTAATTTGGTATCTTGCCCTTACCTGAATCCCCCAATGTATTTATTAATAACAAAGTTAATTAGAATGAGCATGGGTTTAGAGCTAGAAAAAATCACTTGACAGCATTAAAAATGGGTATGTTCTCTGTGCTATAAAACTTGGGGACAGCACTTCAGGGTGTGAATATTTCCGTAAGAAAGCAATTACATTCATGAAAGCTGATCAGTAAAATAGACTGTAATTTGTGCATGTGTGGGGAAGGGAGTTCAGAGACAGCTGACTGAAACAGGAATGGATATTATTACAGGAAGCAACTAGAAAACATTCCTTTTTTTTTTTTTCTTTTCAAGTTGGATGTTGAGCTACAGATTATTGCTGCTATGAAGAATGGCCTTGGAATCTGAGACTGAGTTTTTTAAAAGTAGTTGATGGAACAAAAAAATAAGACATTGATGGACCAAACATAGCCTAGTGTGATACACTTTCTCTTCCCTAACTCCCGTAAGATTTGGCAATATTATAATGCCAAGATATTTCATGACTCAAAAAATAAAAACCGAATGGTTTTGTCAAAGTGAGTAGGCAAAACTGCAGAGACAATACAGGCCAGCTTTAAACAACAGAGCTCTTACATAGCAAGTATCTTTGCATTATGGAGAGGGGCTTAGGGATAAAATTCTTACGGCACTCATTTCTGTTAGCATCATCAATAGGTTAACCAATAAATAATGTTGAAAATTACATATTAATTGTAGCATTTCCAAACAAACACATACAACAACCATCCAGGCGGATGGCAGCACTTCACATTTCACGGAGATATTTTTTACAGGGCTCTGCATGAGGGGTTTTACTAGCAACAGTGTGTGCATAGGGGAGAGGTATTGTTTAGAAATGTAAGATACGGAATTTTATTTCATCTACATTTTTCTTAAATGATGGAAGACTGGTGATGGCTGGTTGGTTGGTTTTTTGCATGCAATAACACGACAAGTACTGAATTCTGCAGCATGTTTCAGGTCCCCAGAATATTAGGGTACCTAGCAAAAATTAATATACCTCCAAAATATGCAGGATAAAAATCTTGAGCATCCAGCATCTGCCTTCCAAGGGCACCCACAGGTCTGGCTGTCTCTACCAGTCCCTGGGCTCCCTCCACCTGCCCGCAGCCCAGGACCCTATGTCAGTCCCTTAGGCTCATCAGCCTCCACTGGAAAATGGAAATGCACGCAGCTTAGCTGGTTTTCATATGAGGCATGCAGTTGCACATTTTAAAAATAAGCAATACTCATCTATTTATTTTTAATACATTCATTTTAAAGTGCTCTGAAAGATAAGTAGTTATCATGTGGTTAATAATTCGTAGATGAATCAGGGGACAATATTGCATCAAAAGCCAATGATGTTGTTTTTCAAAATATTACCCAAGGAAACACTCAGCAATAGGGAGACAAAGCAGAATTACCCAAAGCAACACGGTAGGCTGACAGCAAGGTCAGGAATAGAAATAAAATATTTCAATACCCGAGTCCAATGCATATGTCTATATGAACAGATGCTATTTCTACTTCATTATGGCTAACTAATAGCACTGACAGAAGAGTTAAAACTAATGAGAGTAAAAAAATAAATAAAGATCTTCCCAATTCTAATTTACGAGGCTGCTCAGAAAGCCTTTGAGTGAGTGATAATATATCCCTTTCTATTCTAACTTATAAGAATCTGTTTTTTCAAAAAGAATAATTGCCAGATTTGATTTCACTGATGGTCTTGAAAATGCAGAACTCTCTTCACTAAACTTAGTGGCATTAAATCACATACACCTAACACAAGATTAACAGCTAGGCAGAGAGGTTTCATACGCATACACACCATGTCTACAGTACAAATAACACATGGAGCACAGAAATTGCCAAAACTCAACATGTTTCCAAAACTACAAGAAGAAAGCGGATTTGGCATGTCTGGGAAAGAGTTCTAAAATGAAGACCAAAAAAACCCCAAAAACAAAGCCACTGTTTTAAGCTGCAGAAGTATACTGAAGGTGAGTTATATTTTATTTTATTTCATTAAAATATATTTTAAAAACATACTGTGTAAAAGAATTAGGATTCTCAATAATTTATTATTTACATTAACAAATTCCATTTGACTGTTATTTTATAGATAGAAATAAAAACTTTGCAGTAGGGAGTTGTACAAGCTTCTTCAAGACCAAGCAAGCCTTTTTTCCAAGAAACATGCTCAAAATGCATTCCTTCCCATTTCAATCCCTTTGAATTTATATTTGCAAAGAGATTGCAAAAATCTCAACGGAAGGTCATGTTGTTGAGAGTTGAGCACTCACAGAGAGAGACAAGAATTCAGAATGTTCTACAAGAGAGACACCCCGAGGAGACTCAAACATTGCATTACTTAATAGTCATCAGGCTGCAGAGTCCAGTCCCGCTCTTGCTCCCACTCTCCTATCTCTGCTGAAATCCATGGCATTACACAACAAGGAGGTCTGCACTCAACTCCTCCAGGCAGATCTTGGAAAGCTAGACAGACTCCTTGAGACAGGTTGGCAGTGGAGAGAGCTTTTTTCCTACCACTGTAGACACACTGCAATTTATCAGTCTTTTTCAGTCCAAATACAACATAAATCTTATTGTTTTCCTTCCCATCCTCTGGGAAGAAATATGCATAGGGAATTATCTCTCTGATGTAAACAACTGTAAGCACCATTCACATAAGCCGGTCCACATGAAAAAAATAAAATTGTATCAAAGCACCTGCCATAGTCTCGACACTCCTCAGCAGAGCAGCTCAGCTTTCCCATAAGCTTTCCAGACTTCTGATATCATACAGGTACCCAAACATCACGCACAATCCATTGCAATGCCAGCTGCTGTCTGCTTTACTATTTCAGGAAAGAGCAATCACCCTTTCAGTGATTATATAAAAGCCCATGATTAAAAGAAGTAAAGCCATCAGCTCATGCGTTCTGTTTCCTGGAGGCACTCAATGGTATTTCTGACATCTCATGTAAGGCACCAATCATCTGGTAGCTGAGCAAAAAGTGACCGACAAGACCTCCATTAAGCAACCGCAGAGGGAACTGACAAAGTTCAGCTGGTTTGCTTGTCTTCTTGCTTACACAGCATAAAAAGCACGGTCACGCCATCTGGGGAAATTCCTGTTGGTATCCTAAAAGAGGAAGCCTCAGCTTGCACTGAAAGCAAAGGAGCACAGGTGACAGTGTACTATAGCACAAGTTTCTGATGGCTGTGTCAGAGTGGCAATTCCCACAGACATGGCAGAGAGATTTCCTTGAGGCCCAAGAGGCCTCTGCTGCCTTGCTTTCACAGAAAACGAGTTTATTGACAACAGCAAAGCAGTTACCTCCTTCCAAGATGTCTCCATAACACACAACAGAGGATCACACTACAAAACCAGCTTTGTGGTGTACTTGCTGCAGCTTCTCTGCTGTTGGTCTTGTCTGCACAGCCTTATTCACAGAGATGCAATGCCAGAGATAGCATAGCCTATGGACGAAGAGGTTGGTTGGATGCTGGCTGACTGCATCACTGAGCAGCCTCAGTCCAGAATGTCAGTCTCAAATGGGACCAGGTGGTAGTATGTCAAATTGGTGACATAAGCTGTTGGATCATCACTGTCTTCTAGTTCTGAGGTAAAGTCACTAACACTTTCGAACCTAAGGAGAAACAAAAGAAAAAAAATGGCTTTTGATGTTTGGTTGTTAAGTCGTTAATGTTCATTTAGAAAATCAAAGGAATTGAAAGGAAAGTATTAAGGAAGACAGAGAAGTACTTGGAGCTGATTCCATCCACATCTCCTCCTTCTCTTTACGCTCTGGTGTACGCAAGTAATACATAGGCCAATGAGAACCATGGTGCATGCAAGCAAATAATCTTGTTACCCCTAACTTTGTAAGCCACAAGTGAGGAAGGAAGAAAGCAGCAAGTGAGCCTTGAAGAGTGAATCATGCAGCTGAAGTCTACATCCTTCTATTTTTTTCCCACAGCATGTGGCAACAACACAAAATGTCTCAGTTCTCATACAAAAGAAGAAAGGGAACTGTCTTTGTTTCCCATGGGAATTTGTACTCTCACCCTTTCACTTCATAGGTATCTTCTCTGGGTTTGCCTTTTATAAGAGGCAAAATGTCTAACATGTAGAAAACTGTGACTACTGTGTCTCTCCTCCAGAGCCTTGCTGTCCTCCTCATTGCACAAGATTTAGGTTTTGACCAGCAGAGAAATCCTGAATATTCCCAAAGATTCTGAAATTTAGTTTTGCTTGTTTTGATATTTTCCTTCCCACTTCCCAACTCCTGCGTTATAATAGAACTTTTGGAAGGATTACCCACTGTCTCACAGCTACTCTCAACCAGAAGGTATTAACTTGCTAATAACTACACTTTCCTTAGTTAAACACATTTCCATTCCAAGAAGACTTGAATTTCTGCAATAAGAAACATTATTTTCTTCCTAGATAGTCTAGCAGTCACTGCAGGCCAAGGATTAAATTTCATCTCAGTTCCAAAAAAGGATTTGAAGAACTGTCAAGTTTCTTTTTCTCGTACGCTCTCTTTTAATGTTTTGAAAGAACTTTAGTTCACTCTGATAGAGTGAAAAATAAGATGAAATAGAAACTGAGAAATTGCAAAAGATGGAAAAAGAAATCCTAACCTAGCACTGACTAGGTGTCTCTAATACCTTCTAAGGTTGGCCTACTTCACCTCTCTGAATGGCAGATATACAGTTGAACTTTAAAATAACTAATACTTAAAGTGCATCTCACTAACACATGAACTAGTCAGATTCTTTGGATAAGTGAAGCAACTGCACGTATCCTCCTAACCTCATCCCAGAGAGTTGCCTAAGAGACAGGAATTTTAGAGGACCTGAAGAAGAGTAGTAGGATAACCAAACAGATAAATCACCCACTCCCGTCTCTTCCTGTAATTTTATTTAGAAGCATCATGGCTTATTGAATAGCCTAGTCTATACATCCTGCAATGAATGGCCACAGTTCTGTCTTTTCCATACTCCTCCCTGGTCCTTCTCATCTCTTTTTCTAAACCATGAGAACCACTATATTTTTTTGAGCAGAAACTCATGGATTTTCTCCAGCAGTGCTGTTGCTATGCTCTTTACTTTAAATGAAACAGAAATGAGACTGAACTTTGAGTGTTTATTACCCTCATTCCTCTACTCCCTGCAGGCTGTTTGCTTCCCTGCATGTGTGGGAACATGTGCAGAAGGGAGTTGACTTGGTATCTTGCAAACACTTCACAGATCACATTGTGCTATCTTATGGACTGCTAGTGATCCAGAAACAACAGATTATGAAATACCAGTGGGGCAGACAGAATGAAGAAAGCGGAAGAGGAGTCAAAGAAGGCTGTCCAGATTCTGCTTTTCTCTTGTCAATAGCATAAAACTAGATCATTACGAATGAAAGGTCCCACAGACTTTGTGGTTCTTCAGCATCATTGATAGGTTACTACAAGCAGAATGTGAGGTAAAAAGCAGTAGCATTCACATGCTGTGGTTAAGCAGAAAGCTCTCCTTGACACCAAAAGTAAGCATGTGCACAGAAGTCTGCAAAGCACAGCTCTAGAGTGCTTATACAAAACCAAACCCAGTGAACCAGAACTGTTTACTATAGTTAGCAGTTTATAGGGCACGCAACAGTCAAAATGCTTTTTTTTCTGTTATCAGTAGGTCTTTTTCTCAAAATAAACTCTGCAAGCTAATATGGACCTGAAGATTCCTAAATGCCCTTACTGCCGCCCTTGCTATTTTTAACTCAAAGTATCTTGACAGACACAGTCTTTGCAAGACCCTACTTCCTGTGCTGTAAGACAAATTCATTATTTTAACCTCTGTTAATGCATTAGAGCTGCTACTCAAACTCACCAGACAGAAGAGGGAAACAAGGTACATAGAAGTTAATGCCTTGTACAGGCATACTCTTTGCTAGGTAAAAAACTGGTTGGGTGGCTAGGCTTAAAGAGTGAGTGGCGATGAATGGAATTAAAATCTTTTGGTGACTAGTCACAAGTAGTGTTCCCTGGGCTTAGTTCTGGGGCCAGTTTTGTTTAACAACTTTATCAAAGATCTGGACAAGAGGATCTAGTGCATCCCTCAGTCAGTTTACAGATGTCACCAAGTTGAGTGGGAGCATTGATGTGCCAGAAGGTAGGAAGGTTCTACAGTGGGATCCAGACAGGTTGGATCAATGGGCCAATTGTATGAAGTTCAACAAGGTCAAGTGCTGGGTCCTGCCCTTGGATCACAACAACTCCATGAAGGCTTGAGGAAGAGTCCAGAAAAAGACCTGGGTATGCTGGTAGATAGTCAGCTGAACATAAGCTGGCAGTGTGTCCAAGAAGACCAAAGGTACTCTGACTGGTGGCAGAAATAGTGTGGCCAGCAGGACCAGGCCAGTGATTGTCCTCTTTTACTCAGCACTGGTGAGGCCACACCTTAACTCTTGTGTTCAGTTTTGGGCCCCTCACTACAAGACAGACACTGAGGAGCTGGAGCATGTCCAAGGAAGGGCAACAGAGCTGGTGAAGGGTCTGGAGCACAAGTCTGATAAGGAGCAGCTGAGGGAGCTTGGGCTGTTTAGTCAGGGGAAAAGAAGACTTAGAGAGGACCTTAGCACTCTCTCCAACTACCTGAAAGCAGGCTGTAGCCAGGTGGGGACTGGTTTCTTCTCCAAGGTAACAAGCAACAGGATAAGAAGAAATAGCTTCAAGTTGCACCAGGGGAAGTTTAGATTAGCTATTAGGAAAAGTTTATTGACTCAAAGGGCTATATCAAGCATTGTAACAGGCTGCCCAGGGAAGTGGCTGAGCCACCATCCTTGGAAGTATTTAAAAGATGTTCAGGTCATAGAATCATAGAATGGTATGGGTTGGAAGGGACCTTAAAGATCACCTAGTTCCAACCTGCCTGCCATGGTCAGGGACACCTTCCACAAGATCAAGTTACTCAAGAGAGCCATCCAACTGGTCCTGAATGCCTCCAGGGACGGAAAGTCCACAACCCGGGCAGCCTGTTAAGAGTGTCTGACCACTCCTGTAGTAAAGAATTTCTTCCTAGTATCTAATCTAAACCTTCAGCTTAAAGCCATTCCTCCTTGACCTATCACTACATGCCTGCACAAAAAGTGCAGTCTTCTTGTAGGCCCTCTTGTAGGTACACTGGAAGGCTGCTTTAAGGTCCCCCCAGAGCCTTCTCTTCTCCAGGCTGAACAGTCCCTACTCTGTCAGCTGATCTTCATAGGAGATATGACCCAGCACTGTGATCAACTTGGCTCTCCTTTGGACTCCCTCTAACAGGTCCACATCTTTCTTGTGTAGAGGGACCCCAGAGCTGGATGCAGTACTCTAGGTGGAGTATCACCAGAGCAAAGCAGAGCAGAGAGGCCGAATCACCTCCCTAGACCTGCTGGTCACACTCCTTTTGATGCAGCCCAGATTTCTGGGCTGCAAGCGCACTTTGCCAAGTCAAATGGCAGTTAGGGACATAGTTCAGTGGTGGACTTGGTAGTATTGGGTTTACTTGATGCTATGTTGCACTCAACAACCTTAAGCCTTTTTCAAACTAAATGATTCTATGATGCTTTTCATTAACTCACAGGTGTAATTCCAGTGTGAACATCACATGAGACAGCAGTCCAGATCCTCTCATCATCCTATGTACAAGCAGAACCTGAGTAAACCTCCTCCTATTTAAGACTACAAAAGTACAAGGGAAAGATCTTTTCCTGTCAAGAGTATTTTGTTTTTCTAGAAAAAAATTAGGTATTCAATTTCTCCACCTTTGTGCTGCTTTTGCATGGCCATATAAAAATCTCTCCCACAGACTGCAAGATGCTTGTGACACTGGCAGCACCATCCTGAAAATGCCTATCTAGTACTGAAGCGAATTTGTCAACAAGGCAGCTTATTTAATGCCACAGCCTCTGCTGCTGGCCTAGGAGACAGAAGTGCGAACAGTCTTGGCAGGGAAGGCACCTCAGTAACAATAACAAAGCATAAGTTCAAAAGCATTTATTTACCATCTTTCCTTTCCAAAGGACTGCAGACTACTCTCCAAGAACCACTCATAAAAGGACTATTTATGCCACATGGATGCTGAGCACATTGGCTTCGCCATGTTTTGCAACAATATGATGTATTGCCAACTAAAATTGGAGAGAAAATGAAGGAAGCAGAAAGGAACTACTTCAGAACAAAAGAGTAAGCAACTACAACTTGGAAAAATGCTATGGTTTCTTTAACAACAAGTATGAGACTTTTCAGCTGATGGATCACTGGGCAGGTAGCGCTGCAGGCTACAACAGCTGACCAGTGCAGCAGGACCTCAGGGAAATGAACACTATGCTACCTGCTGAAGCTCCAAGAGCTTCTTTCCCAAAAATAGAGGTTTGCTTTACAAAATGTCAGATTCAAGTACATCAGCAACCAAAATCCAAAAGTTCTACAGAGTTTAATTTGTTGAAGGGAAAAAATTCCCATCTAAAGATATACACAGGGAATTAACTCTTATTTCAGAATAGAAGACACCAATACCATAAATCCAATTTTACAGAGACCAAAAGGGAACTGCATAGAATTGTGAAAGATTTTAAAGTTTCCTTTCTGGGTCGCTAAACTACATTTAAAGCAACAGTACAGAAAATTTCTGCTTCTAAAAAAGTTCAATTTTTACAGAAAACCTGTGCTACACTGGTGCCATTATCTCCTGGCTATTACCTCTCGGCTATAAAATATAGTTAGAGAGAGGGAAAATTTAGGCCACCATATAAAACACACATTTGAAATTTATTAACTTCTTGACTTCATGTCCTTTAGGAAGTTAAACCACGAATTCACAAATTCAGGCTGTTACCCTAGATTTATTTCTTCCACAATAGTTTCTGGGAAACTATGTCTGCTATACTGTTTTTATCATACTACTGTTTTCTGTCCTTAATAGTCTCTGGCTTCAATGGCATGACAGTTAGATGACGGCAGTTTCTGATCCCAGGCTAGTAAGTACTGTTTGGACTGCAGCACATTTTTTAAATCAAAACTAGCTTATAAATATTTTTTAATCAAATTTTTTTAAATAATCAAAATAAGAATGGAGAAGGCTTTCTTTGGTCATATGCTCCTAATATTTGTCCCTCTTAGTACTGTGAAGTTTTAAAAATTTTAATTTCCAGACAATGGCCTTACAGAACTACCTCTAGTGTGCCATTTCAGCCTTATTAATACAAGCTTATAAGCTTAAATGCTGCTAGAAAGGTCAAGGTTCAAAACATTAAGTGGTAGTTAATAGAAAGACTTCAAGTGACACTGTAGCCAGAGATACTCTCCAGCTCCTGACAAAATCTTGTCAAGCTCTAAACCTGGCTACAGACTGGGAATGACCACACTACAAATGTGGCAAGACAGATCACTGCATTCAAAGATAAAGGATCCATAAGGTTTTAGTATCTGTTTCCATCATTTTGACTGGTTTAATGGAAAAGTAGACCAGTGTTTCTCATCAAAAATATTTAAATGGTTCAATACCAAAGTTCACTGAAATATCAATCACCTGCTATGACAGAAATCTGAGCAGATTTCCATCAATACCCATTAGGTCATTAACTTAAGACCTACATAAATCATAGAACTGTTAGGATTGGAAGGAATCTCTGGAAATTATCTAATCCAACCCCCCACTGAGGCAGGGTGAACTAGCACAGGTGATACAGGAATTCAGGAGCTTTGAATGTCTCCAGAGAGGGAGACTTCATGACCTCCTTGGGCAGCCTGTTCCAGTGCTCTGCTCTCCTCAGTGTAAAGTTCTTCTTTAAAAGCCCTCCTGCTTACAGGTCTCTGACCCCAGAATACCTACGTGCATTAAGAGCACGGTAGCATCTACCAATAAAATCAGTTGAACTTCCCTTTCCCCTAAAGAAATACACATACTTCACCCAGTGCCAGCTGAGTAGCTGCAGACTTTTGTACAATTACATTCAAGGGTATGTTCCTTGTAAGGATGTTTGACTTTTCAAATTTGGACTCAAAGCTCTCATGAGTCATGAGAGAAAGAAAAAACTCTCTTCTCACCTGCCAGGATCCCTATGACAACCACAGCTCTTTTTATATACTTTCTTTTAACAGAAAATTGATGCAAAGTGCTAGCCATCAGGCCCAGTAATCCTTAACTCATCAGAATGACAGCTATACCAGTCTTGCTCTAAGACAGACAACAACATTTTGCTAGGAGAGTGAGAAAGCTACAATTTATCCAAAAGCGACAGCATTGCTCACGTTCAAGCTCCACTTACAAATGTTCTGCTGAATCTACATCCAGGTGCTTCTCTTTTCCATTAGGTATACTGTGGTCAATGACTATTGTTTCAGTGTTGGCTAAACAAAATCCATTTGATCTCATGATTTCTGTTGGGAGAAAAAGGAAACAAGATGAAAATAAAAAAACCCTCCAAAACTGGAAAGCAACTGCATAACACATGTAATTGTCATGACTATGAACTGTGTGCATGACATTAAATATCTGCACATGAAAGCAGAAATGAAGATTTGGTTTCATAGCTTCTTACATCTGCAAACTGAGAGTGCTCAAGCAGTTTTATTCACCTAATCAATTAATAACAAAGAGCACCTGCAGCAACTAGCACTGCACATAATGATTTCTCTTAGGGAGTCCCAGGCTAAAGACAGTTACGCAAAAATAAAAAAGAAGTCAGAAAAAGGGAAATAAAAAGTGACCTTCCAAGATAATCCAACTTTGTCACGTAAAGCAATACCAGGTTTTACAGTGCCTATAACCCTGCTTATTTGTTTCTCACTGTGCAAGAAGCCTCCAAAATAGAGTATCTCGAATTTACACTTCCACTGACTTACCACCATAGGGAGAACTGATAATTAAAGAAGAGTAAATGAGAAGTTAATCCACATCTGTGCTCTATGGAAAGTCAAACTAGGCAAGTCACAAGGATTTCTTTTGGTCACGAAATACTAGATTAAGCTACAAACACCACAAAACAAATACACTTTTTTTAAAAAAAAAATCAGCACTGACTTAAGTAGGATGCCTCTTGATCGGCCTCAAGGTACAATGACCCTGTGTTACAGACTTGCATTGTCAGCACAACAAAAGGAAATTAGCCCGTGGCAGAAAATATGGTACCCAGAAAACACATAAACAAACCTCAGCTATATACCCACACAGTTCAAGTAATGAACAGGAGGTAAGACAGGAGAAAGAAACCAATTTCTTAACATTTACATGCTCCTACATTAAGGTAAAGCCACAACTCACTTCTATATTTTTCTTGACAGTAATCTTTAAGTCCACATTTTACTGTAACTCACTTTAGCAGAATACGTTTGGTGGTTGTAAAAACACTGAATCCCAACAGAATGCCCCTTTGTGTTACATATCTTGAGCTAATACTGTACTGCAATACAAGATTTACACCATAAATTCCAATTCAGCTTTCATCTAAGAGGGTGGCCTTTCCTCTCTTCCTCATCACCTATTACTCTAAGTAGGACCTTGTAGGGGACATTTTGTTTTTTTCAGAGTATACAAAATATTTTTGCCTTCTTTTCTAAGACTGCAAGCCATGTAGAGAGATGCACTATGACTAACAAGAATGTCAGCATTTTCCTAGCGTCCTTGACATGACCCGGGGAGTTACAGCATTTCACTGCTGCATGAACTGCTTTACATATTATCATTTACTGCCATCTACTGACAATTCTGACAGACACTGTCACAAGGACAGACACTGTCAGAATTGACAGACACAGTGTGCAACATTCAGACGCGGAAAATATCAATCAACATCAAATTGCTTCACATTTTCTGCAGCAATCACTTGAATGAAAAAACTAATTACCACGAGATGCTTTTGGATAGCTGCATAGATAGGCAATCTTCCTCCAATTAATTAGATATGACTTGTCTCTACCAAAATTAATTTAGAATTAAAAGAAAACACACTATTATTATTCAGCTAATATGGTTTACACAGCTCCTCTACACACAGGCTGGCAGGAGGACTCCTTTTGCTGCTAGTCTCTGTCCATCAGACAGGTCCCAACCCTCTGACTTCAGGTTCATCTTGACTGTCTTCTCTCTGTAGTACCCACCATGTGCCATATTCAATTATGCAGACACAGATAACATGTACCCTGAGAGGGTGCACACCCTCCCAAAAGTGTATGCAACTCTTCCAAAAAGCAAAAAGCTCCAAGCTAGAGCAATGCTTCAGCCTCTAATCTATACAAATAAATTCTTCATTCCAAATACATTCTTGATATTTGCTATTGCAACAAGAACGAGTTATCATTGGCAGCAGCTACCCTTTGAAACATTTTTACAGGATGTAGTTTGGGGTGCCTTCATTTCATAATGGGAAGGATCTAGGACCCACTTTGCAGCTTCAGTCTCACAGGGGAACAATATACTTCAGAGAAAACCTACAAATATGCTCTCAAGGGTCAGTGCTGAGAACATGTCCTGGCATTCAGGAGCAAAATGAGTAACCATGTTCAGCCTCTGGAAGATGACAGATGGCAAGAATGTACACATGAGAAATTTTACCTGAGGTTTCCACATCCATCCAAGACATCATCCCAACCTCTCTATCCACAAGTGAGCATGAGATAAGCATGCTGGCTTCTGTCTCTCCCTCCCAGAAAGCCAGACGTGTGTTACTCCATTTTGCAGTATGTCCCTGGGGGAGCCTCTTTACAATCCCTGTGCTGCCCGGCAGCCCTGCACTAAGGGGGACCCTATGAGAAGGCACTAGACCAGATAGCCTAGCAAGACCATGCTTTTCACAGAGGCTCTGTATTACACAGCACATTGTTCAAGAGTCATTGGTGGGCTTGTAAAGCATCTTCCATTTAATTAAAAGAATATTTATTTGAAAGAGGACTAATTCACTTAGACCGAGAGCTAAGGATCAATTATAAACAGTTTACCCTGTGTATAAGATCAATTCTTAAGACACATTGTTTACACCTTTAGCATGTTGACACACTGACTGGCCATTAACCAAGACATTATTAGTACCAAAGAAAACCGATACCCGTTTTTTGATAAACACTTTATGCACTTTGGAGGACTACATAGTATTTGACTTCTATTAACTCTCTGAATAAGCTCTTCTTGTGAAACAAAACCAGCAGCAACAATTGACATTAGGCTCAAACAATATGTTTTGTTATGGAAATGGCATATCAGAAGTTCACAAACCTTTTAACAGTGGTCACTAGCAGATAAAGAGGGGAAACATTAAAAGAATAGGCAAGAATGGAGTAATACTGCTGTCCACTTTACCCACTAGCAACCTGTGGTTTAAGAACTTCCTATTTCTCCACCTGTGACAGGTTTCAATGTACTTTTCGTCCCCTTGTTTGTCTAATTCCTTTTTGAAGTCACTTACGCTTTCAGCCTCCCCATATCCTATGACAATGAGTTGCACTCCTTAACTATGCTCTGTATGGAAACAAAACAATATTATAACCTTTCTTTTGTTTGTTTAAAGCCTGTTGTCTGTCAACGATATTGGATAACCTATAGCTCTTGTTTCATGAGAAGTACAGGGGAATTGACCTCATTCTATTCACAGCTTTGTAGACTATCATCACAACCCCACTCTCTTCTCCCAAGTGAAGTGTCTTTCTCTATTTAAACCTCTTAGATAAACTGTTCAACGGCTTTATTCCTTGCCTTTTATTTGTGTAATTTTAAATTCCATTATATCCTTTCTGAGATGGAGAGATCAAAACTGTACTCACTGCACTCAAGATGGAGTTGTGCTCCCCTCCTCTGTTTTCCCCTCCTTTCCTAATAACATCCAATATTCTCACTGTTGGCTTTGCTCACCGCTTGGCACTGAGCTTCCATTTTCATAAAACTGTATCAATAGCCTAAAAATCTCTTCATAAGTGGTAGCAGCACTATCATATGTGACAAATTGCTGTAAGGTCTGCATTTCCCTCACATCTAATTCTTTGAATTCATCAGCTTTCCATTTCACCTGCCACTCTATTGCTTGAATGCAAGTTGAATAGTATGGCAAGGCTAATTATAGGTAATACAGCATAAAGCACACTACTATCTTTTAAACTGTTGATAAAAAAGGAATAAGGGGAAGAGCAAATAAAATAATTCTCATTTTGTAATTCTTGTGTCAACTGCAGGAAGCTAACGATTCTTACCTGATATTTTAACTGGACTTTGAAAGCTTGGCTGAATTTTATGGACATTGTCATTTTTTAGAACTTGGTCCAAAGGAGATCTCTCGAAGAACGTGAGGACAACTTCAGATCTCGAATACTTTAAAAGAGAGAAGAAAAAAACCCAGATATCATGTTTTATCAGTCGTTTGCTTTGTCTCTCCCCTCTTTCCACCCCTTCGTAGTATGACAGAAAGACTTATTACAAGAAACAGCTTGGAGGCATCGTTACACAATTCTGGCACTCAGCATTTTTCCAAGATACTCCATAAATCACTGCTTCTTTCAGAGTTTGCCAAAACTCTCCACTTTCTAATCTGCATGAGAATGCATGTCACCATGAAGGAGGAGTGAAGCTGAGCTAAATTGGAACTTGGCTTACTCACCTTCCAGGGCATGTTTATAATGGTCTTCAGAAGTTTTTCCACTTCATTAAGTCTGGCTTCTATATCATGGGCTTCTTTTATTGTGATGAGCCCTAGAAACAAGGTAAAGAGATCATAAACATAGACAGAAGCTCATTTACACACACTTCAGCAGCCAGAAGCAGCCATTCAAGATGTGGAACAGCCTCAAAAACACCTCCCAGAAATGCCTTTTAAACAAACTGATGATAAAGAATGCACCTCAAACTGAGGTGGGTGTAGTTACAAGTAGAGTTGCAAGCTTGACACAAACTCAGCTGTTTATGATCATATTTAGGAATTGCAAGACAAGCAGAAGCAGAACCACCTACTCCCTCACCCACAGTTTTGCTACACAGCATTCCCAGCAGTGATAATCAAATGGCCTGTTTTCTGCTTCCAAGAACCATTATTCATCCTTTTTTCCACCTGTCAATAAAGAGTAAAAGAAAATAAAAAAACACAATCCACAGATAAGAGAGGGAAAAAAAATCGCAAGATAAATAAAAGGCTTTGAGGGCAATTTAGAATTTCTCTGACTGTAAGCCAATGCAATTTTGAATTGCTCAGTATGGCAATCTTCAACTGTAATACCAGATTTTGTGCGTGCAACCTGCAGGGCATCTGTAACTTCCCCCTCCTCTAGCAGACTGAGGGAAATATAGACCAGGTTATAAGCATGTACATGGAATATAAGAAGTAAACCCCAAAATCTCACATCCTTCTAGCAGCCCTTTTATTTCTGATATTTGCAAGCTACTTCTTCAAACCCAATCATCATTTAGCCTCTACATTTGTTTGTCTTTTCCAAAGAGCAGGCTACACACATGAAAATGAAATATCCAAGAGAAATTATTACATTTAACAAGCCACACCAACCAACCAACCAAACAACAACACAACCAAAAGCTGGAGCAGGAAAAGAACCAATAAATCAAAACCATCAAAACTAAAAATCTGCAGAGCAATCTGTGAGAAAGCACTTCAATATACTCAAACTATGTTAAACAAAGTGCATCTTCATCTCTCTATCCAAAAGACAAACATCCAGGGCGAACCATCATATATGCCCAGTGTGGGAACACCCACAGTTTCAGTCTGCATCCAACCTTGTTGTTTGCTACCAGTGAGATACAATCCCGTTCAAACTTTCCAGACGAAAGTGTGACTTTGAAGCAGACAGCTCTCCTCCAGTTACAGTTCTAAATAAAACAGAGATTGTCTCCAAAGCAACCAAGTTTACTTGGTGGTTGTCCAACAAAAGTAGCCTGTTTGTATAAGCCTTTCTATTGCTCAACAGTCCTTCCTTTTGCCTGTTTTTTCAGCATCACTATGACCTCACCCAACTCACTGCCTCTTCTGACAGCAGAGAAATGCATACCTGCAGGCATATAAAAAAAGCAGCATGTGTTTTGCTTTGAATGGTATACACTGCAGTTGGGTAGCTTTGCATAGAAATTCTCTGAAAGACTGTACAATGAGAATAAACTCATCTGCATGGGTCCAAGGACCGCATACCAGCTGGGTTGGGCTTGACATTACAGACCTGAATTGCAGACCAGCACTCCTCATCTTCCTGACTATTGGATGTGAGCAGGCCTGGGTGGATCTGCTTCGCTCCTCCACAAATATGCTCCCATCCAACATCTGAATGAAGTTCAAACCTTTCAATACAAGTAGTTTCATTTTCCCTAAAAAAATGAAAAGGCTGCCAATGGCCCCATGGCTCTGACACCCGCCTATGATGTTACAAACATGCTGTTACCCTGCTGTAGCCCATACCACAAAAAACAGGGTCAGCCACCCCGGTGCCACCTACTGTGGGGTACTTCTCTTCTCCTGCTGTTCTTGATCCACTCTGCATAAATCCTGATTCAGTCAGAGCAGAGGCTCCCACCTTGCATGTGAACACCTCATTGCTGACCCATCCGAGATCTGTCATTCAACTGCTCTCTCTCAAATCTGCCCTCGATCTCGGACCCTTTCCCAGATAAGCATTTACTGCTGAAACTAGTATTTTGCCAGGAAAATACTGTTTGAAAGTATCCAGATGAAGATATTCAGACTGAGAGGGGAAGAACCCCCCCAATCAACCAAAAAACACCTTGCCAACAACCCTGAGTGTTCATCCTGGGAGGCAAACCAGCTAAGTGGTTAGGATTTTTCTCATTATTAATCAGGGAAAGCATCTGCAGCCCCACAAAGCCTTTTTATGCTTCACCAAGAAGTCAGAAAAGGCTGTCAGCCTGGTGCACTGTCACAGATCACCCTGTGAGAGGTTTTACAGCTTCTTGCATTCACCAGGAATTTCCAGCCCCAGTATATTTCCTCCTTCCAGCTCTTGGAAAGACACCAGTCATGCAAACCCACACTCCAACATGGAAACTGGCACAGACAACTTGCAACATCTGACATGATGAAAACCTTTTCTTACTGAAGCTTTTAGTAATATCAAAACCAAAAAGCAGACAGCGTAGGAAGGAGAGTGATACATCTGCCTGGACAACTTCCTATATATGTGCTTAATGATTGCAGATGCACAGCTTTGGGGTATAAAGCTGCTGACCTTAAATGATTTCCCCATACAGGGAATTCAGTTTGGCCAGGCTAAAGCCTTCCTTTTCATACATCTACAGCCCAAATACTCAGAAACCACTTGACTGGCTATATATATATTGAAACCTGTAATTTCTTCTGCAATTACCACAAAGTTTGTAAGGCCTTCATTTATCTTAATTCTACAAGTCTCTGTTTTTAAGAGTTAACAGATGCTCTTGTGGTTTTCAGTTAGTCATAGCCACTGATCCCACAACCCAAGGGACTGCTCCCAACCCCACAACCATGCTAACCAGAGAGAGGCACTGGCTGACCAAGCAGCCAGAAAGAGTGGAGGTCCTGGTCCCTCCTTTTGATCCCTTTCAGCACTCACTAACTGGCTGCTGTCACCAAACAGCATATACGTGCACGAGGAACAATGTGGTTTCAAAAAGTAAAGTCTCTGGTGCCAACACTGGTATAAGGTGCTCTCACCCTCCCCCGCACTTCATTTCCCCTCCTATACCACAATACAGGGCTGCCTCTGCTTTGCCAACACCATTAGGTGAGCAGCAGGGAATACCTCAAACCACTCTTTCTAAAGGCTTCACCTCAGGAAACCCCAGCCTTCACAAGAAGCAGCAAGAGACTGCAGGCTAGGATGCCCCATTCAAGCTCCTTTCTCATCCAGGTACTATACTAAGTTTGATCAGGAATCAGGATTTATGTAAAGAAGGATCACAGAACCACACACAAGTTTCTTCACTTTGTGGGGATTTCTTCCCTTCCTGTCTTCTTTCTTCTGTTCAGAATATTTGATNAAAAAAAAAAAAAAAGCCAGAGTCTGATGTAGGATCTCCAGACACTAGAAACGCCTGAACAAACAGACACGCACGTATGCCAGCTGACTCTGCAGACACAGCCCAGCGCCCCCACCATTCATTAACCCTGACACAAATGCACCACAAGCTGGATGCATCTGGAGTGCATGGGACCCACTGGCCACATATGAAGCATCCATACAGCAGCTACAACATGTCCCAAGGCTGTTAACTCTGTCCACTGACCATAAATATGTGTCTGGCCTATATTTTCATTTGGGGCTTTTACAACCCAAGAGCCCTTATTCCATTTGCTATAAAACAAAAATAAGATATCACTAAAGCAATCGGTACCCTGGAACTGGTTGTGCTTTCTCCACTTGTTCAGTCATGCAACAGAGCTGAGCTCAGAGCTGGGAAATCTGTTAGTGAGGTCATGGTAAAAAGCTGTTCTCATGCCTTTTTCTCTGCCCTGGCCCTTGTCTGACTGCTAATGGAAAACATGCACAAACTTCTCTCAGGAGAACTTTGTTCTCTCTCTTGTGCTGTACTTGAACAATTAGCTGTTATTTCAAGTGATTAAATGCTATAAGCACCTATATTTATAGGACTTGAAGTAAACCAGTCTCCTTGCCTCCTTTTTCTAACACAAACCCCATTGTCAAATACCACAAACTTCTAAGATTCCTTCACCCTGCACACAGGTGAGCCCACACACTGGGTGACAAGAGGCATGACATGGGCACACTACCTAATCCAGGGTGACACTTACCTGTTCCTGGGAGATTGCTTTTAGCAGGGTTTAGCCCCCTCATTCAATTCCCTTGACATCTCCTCTGCCCTTTTCCATATCAAGAGCCCCAGGCAGAGTACTTAAGACAGAGTAAAAAGGATTTGCTCGCAGTTTGAGACAAAGTGTAGGTAGTAACTTTATGCAGAGCAACACGTGTCTGGAAAAACATAGTGCAAATAGCACCACAGGCCTGCAGTATCCTTCCTGCTCTGGGACCCTGGTGCTGGAGCAGCTGCAGGAGGCTGGGGGAGTAGATCAGCAGCTGTGTACCTGGTATGCTGGCTCATGGCGTGGGAGAGGGGCCCAGAGCTGCAAACAGGCAGGAAACAAACTCAGCAGCAGAGGAGAATTAACTGAGAGCCAACTCCTGATGTAAACACATAAGCCTTGGTAGTGCTGTCCTATTACTGCCATGTGAGCCACCAAATCTGCAACTAATGACACTCTGAAAACTGCAGATAATGCACCACATACTTCTACCACAGGAAGCAGGACAGGAATTGCAACATGTGCTTCATTCATGACAGAGCAGTCCTGATGGTCAGCATTCACAACAAGCACGTTGTCTCAAAAATCCTCCAGTGCCTTCCAAGGAAGAGTAAGCTCATGCCTAAGTCAAGTATGCCTCCTATGTCGTGCCTCAGTGATGACACACAGAGGTTTGTTTTTTCTGGAGATGTGCTGCTATGTACAATCACTATGTATACATGATCTCAAACTGTGGGCAAACCCTATTTCTCCAATTTGGAGGACCACACTTCATGCTTGTAGTCAGGACAGGAACAAAGAGTGTTTCTCAAAATCGGTTCAACATGTATGAGAGGCCGAGCAAGAGCAGAAGCCAAGGTGTACTTTCTGAAGATGTGTGCCACATAGAATGCCAATACTCCTAAATGCTCTGTATTTTAGTACGTACATGAAAAATAAAACATTCCATTGAGCCCCTCTAATCTAGTCCTCTATCCCCGTACACAAAGAATGCAGAGTATGTATCAAAGGGAGAAGAGAAATAACAAACAAATCTGGAAAGAAATCTACCCTGCATGAAGGCCTTAAGGCCTATAGATTCAAATTTTGAGTCCATTCTTCTCTCTTTGCCTGCAAGAAGCAGCTGAAAGATTCAAATCTTTAGGGAAGACATGTAAGTTGTCTTGCATGCTGCTGCTACTCTGCTCTCCTGATTTGGACTATGGCTTGAACAGGAGATATGCCCCTTTTCCCCAGTTACAATATTCATTAACACTGCATGCTCAATATTTTTTATCCTTTTCCCTCATTCCTCCTTTCCCTCAGATATGTACTAACCCATGTACACGACGCACATAATCCAGGACATAAACGGAACAATAGGAGGAAAGTCCCAACCATGAGAAGAGATACTGAAGATTATTCTGTGATTTTGTACAATGTTTAATAAAATACTCTGATGTGATTCACCCAAAGAAGATCAAAATCCAAAGTCAGATCAGGCTGCTAGGGACCACGTACAGTTGACTTCTACACAGACCCACAGACAGATATTCCACAGAAACAAGCAGGAACTTAAGTTACTCAGCTGGCACATGGATCAGGGCTGAAAGGTAGCAACTCAACCCAGTGTTTTCCGCTCCTGTGCTCCTTTGTACTGTCTCCTATTTCCTCCATCTGCTGAACTGGGCTCTTCTCAATATCACTTCAGCTACCATTTTTCCAGCTTCATGGCCATGATACCTTGCTCTTCTGAGCAGCTGCCTAGGTAGCATCCCTCCTCCACATGAACATGTATTCCCTCAACCTTTCCACCTGGGAACCACAGTATTAGCCACCTCAGACTGGATTCTGAAAAGGTCAAAACAGCTCCCACTAACATCTGACTCTTCTCTGATGAAGGAGAACAGGATACAAGGTTGTTAGAAGGGCAAAAGAATGCTCAGGGATATGTCAAGACAGGAAACTAAAAAAAAACCCAGCAGATGGGAAAGCTTGTTTCACATAACTTTTCCTCAGTAACTCTGCAGAATAACACCACAGGAATCCCTTACATCCAAAGACTTGATAAGATCCAGAAAAGGGCAGATAATTACAGACAATCAGGAATAACAGATCTTCAATTACTAGAGACCAGGACTGTCACTTTTCTGTTCTCTGCCAGTAATTTATGCTGTCTTCTGCAGCATCTGGTTCTCATCACTAAGGACAGGATCCTGGAGCCAGCTACAGTGCTGGTCTGACTTAAGTCTGGCAGCTCTAGTAACTCCTGTTTGATGCCTGTTGCCTAATTCTACAACACCCCTCTCTTGGGGCAGACACACTTGCCCCTTCCCCTTGTGGGGAAATTCATCCATCTCACATGACAACAGTCATTAGAGTCTCTGATGTCTTTACAAAGCGTTTGCTATTTATGCAATATTACTGACAAGATCCATCTTGATGGCATTACTGAGGGAGCAGCTAAAAGCTGATAGTGGAGTTGAAAGGAGGGAAGTTGAAAGGAAGATGGACTTTTGACATTTATCATGTGCTGTGCTGCCCTTCTTAAGCTCGATGCTGAGGAACAAAATTTTTTTAAAGAGGTATCGATATACAAAGTGCATGCAAGTCACTATTCTTCTGGAAGTTCCGCTATGTAGCAACAAGCATATTGAAGATACTGAGATAAATCTGTTTCACGCAGAAAGGGAGAGAACTTTCAAAATCTTCCCCACACTTTGCTCTAACACAGGCCATTTCTTCTTTTGTAGATCATATGAAGCAGATACAGGATGGGGAAAAGTCCTATCCAAAAAATTGTCCAACTGAAATCCCCAACAGAACTTGTCACCATGACTGCCTGAAGATCCTGGCACGTTCAAATGCCCATGCAAAGCAACAAGTCAAGTTAAAAGCTGAGAAGTCCACACCCTCGAGATGATGAGTTTTCCACACATTGTATTATTAATTGTGGGATCTGCCAGGATCTCTGGAGATGGCACCTCTTCGTGGTTGAGGCCTTCCCCTCAGAGCTCCCTGTCTTGATGCCTTGTGAAGCCACAAGAAAGAAAGAGATGTGAAAGAAGTATGAGATAAAAGTGAAAAAAGCAGCCAAAGTCTGATGAGAAATGCACGCTCCTAAAACTATTTTTATTGCTGATTTCTTATCAGTCAAAACTGTCATGAAAAACACACCTCATTTCCATTCCTTCCCACCAAAATCTTCCCCGACACATTGCCTTGGTTCACCACAAAAAGGCAACTTGTCTTTAGCTTTATAACAACACAGCCAGCTTAATTTATCTTCATCACTACCAATGAACCATGAAATTCAGCTAATAAAAAAACAAACCCAGAAGCCACAAACTTAATTTTGGTTAAACATTCTGCTACAGCCTGATAACCAAGAGGTGCATCCTTTGTCTGCTAGACCGAAGCTCTGAGCAAGCTCCACTAATGAACTGCTGACAATGTCAACAACGAAAAGAACACAATAGATACAGTGTATTTATCTGTATTGTCACAGCACTGGAACAGCTGCTGCCTGTGAAAACCACTACGCTGCTTTTGTGGAGCTCCCTCTTCTCATAAATCACACTCCCAGATGGTCTTGTAAACAACAACAACAAAGCTATAATGCAGCATGTAGAAAACTAAGTTATGAATATGGCATTTGCAAGCAAACGATGTTTCTCAGTTGACTCTCCAGGAACTGCCTTCTGCTTTGTGCACTTCCTTCCAACAGCAGCCCTGAAGGAGCTCACCATGTGCTTACCGGTGCACAGCCACTCTGACACAAAATAGCTGATCGTCTGCTTCCTGCAGGAGGCAACCACAGCCAGGGGGAGGCACAAGGCTCAGAGCTAGGGCTCAGCACTAGTCACCTGTGAGGGACTGCTCAGGGTCTGCTGCAGGTGAAGTGACTACCTCTATGCTAGGAGACAAACTAAACATGGAAAGTTTCCATAGGAAATCCCCACCGCTACTGGAAAACTTCCCTGTATGGACAAATGCTGACCACCAGCAAGATAGAAGAAAACAGAAAAGGTCTGGAGAGCCACAGATAACAATTGATGGCAGCACATCAGTGAGGGAAACCTGGAGACAAAGAAAAGGAACAGAACGCAGCTCAGGGAAAGCAACTTGGAGCAGAAGAGAGGAAATAACAGAAAGGAGATCAAGAGGAAAAAATGCCACGACAGAGAAGAATGAGTCAGAGGAGGCATGGGAAGGAGGAAAATGAACATTTCGGAAAGAGGGGCCCATCTAGTAATAAAATAAATCTGTCGGAGAGTTTCTGGTTTGGCAGCTCAGAGTATGAGAACAGGACCAGGTGCTACATGTAGGGGCAATATGAACAGTAACATTGGAAGAGTATATGAGCCTCTGTTCTGACAATCAAAGCAAAAAAAAAAAAGGGCAGAGGAAGATTGTCAGAAACCACCCTGCCACTCCCAAGGGCAAAACAAACCCCAAATTTGAAAGGCTGCGAATGTGCTCTTTTGGCTTCCTGGTCAATTTTGCCCACACTGCAGTCAGAGGCAAGGTAGGTGCCTTGGCTACTGACTACACTGAAAATGGATCTATGGAAGCTGGATCAAGGAGAAATCTTACATGAGATCCCCTCACAAGTAGTATTTAGAGAAAACAGGAGTGAAAAGAAAAAACAAACAAACAAAGAGTATTTTTGCAGGTTTATACCTCACTTTTGGTGCCTATTTGGTCTGTTGCAACTATTTCAAAATCATCAACTTTAAGTCAGCTTCTAATTCCATAGCTCTGCCTTTCTCATGAAGACTGATTTAAATACAAAAGTTGTTTACTTTGCATATAGAAGCAGATAGTTTAGTAACATTAGCCTGTGTTTTTCTGTGATCCTCTTTTTTTACTTTTGCCTAGAGCAAGGGACAGGCACATTTCAAAGACAAATAAAATACTAGCAAGCTATAGGTAACATTGCAGTGAATCATATCTAGTCATCCTGCAGGTATGTACATATATAACCTTGTTTACCAACTTACTACTGAGATGCCTTGTGTTGCTGAATGTCCTTGGCCTTTAGCAGCATTGTATGCTCCAGATGCCGAGGGCACTTCGCCAGGTGTTCTTACTAGGTATCAAAACCAAAGCCAGATTGTGTGATGCCATACCCCCCCCAGGGACCTTTCCTCTTCTCATATCAAAGAAAAGGTAAGATGAAAGCCACTGCAGAAAACTGTATCTCCCATCCCCTCCTCTGCAATCTCAAAGCATTCAGCAGCTCCAACAAATATGGAGGGGGAGAGCATTGTGGAAGTCAGTCCAAGAGAAAGAGGGGTGAAGAAAGGAATGGAGAGGATGGTCTGCTGTTGTTAAAGGAGCACACTCCTGCTCAGCATGAGCTGTTCGCTGAAGCCAGCAGTAAAGGTGACAACCAACTCTAATATTGCTGACGTTTTTTAAAGAAAACCCAAACCCTTCTTTTAAAAAGTTAATAACATCAAATAGCTCAAGCTTTTACTCCTCAACCATAACCCTTAAATGTAGCATACTGCAGCTTGACTGAGCTGTAGGATAATGCTAGTCTTTTTAATACTCCTTAGGCAAATCTGCAGGGACTTTGGAGTCCTTCAATGCAATGCAAATTTGATTTGCAACACTTCACCACTTCCTTCCTCCAGATAAAAGGCACAGCTGATATTCACCTTCTTTCAGAAAGCCCAAGATAAACATACACATACACAAACTCACATACATATGCACATATATTTGTATGTATAGAAAAATACTCACACACAAATGCGTATGCCTAAATGCTAACACACACACTAATTGTCTTTTGTCAGGTGTTTTTGTTGCATTAAGCATATTGAGCTTCACTGTAGGCAGCAGGACATCACCTTTTAAACAGGACATTAAGAAATCATGCTTATCCCAGGAATTTTGTAAAGATCAGACGTTCCCCATGCAATCTCTTCTTATACCCAAAGCTTTGCACTAGGGTCACTTAGTTAAACGAGATTTTTAAGTTCAACTTTGTCAAGTTACACAAGGCTGTGGCCAGTCAATTTAAAATGTTGCTATGATGAAGTGTTCTCTAGGCAGAGAAGCACACTCTGCAAAGTAATTTTCTTTAGAGCAGGCGCAGCATAATTTTAAACAGAGTATTACCGAAATTGTGACGCATGCTGTGATTGCTTAGAAACTACTTCTGATTTTTATTCTGTCTCTGTTGCAAAGTTAACCCTAACCCCCACAACAAGCTGAACAGATCATAATCTGCTTATATTGGGTTTCGATTTTTCAAATCCTGGATTGATGCTTTGCTCATTCTCAATTCTACTGAAGTCAGTATGCCTGTTCCTGAGATAAAGGTAAGTCAAGGTTGCTGGCTCTAGATCTTAGGAAGGGATTGAGCAACGCAAGCTGAGGATGGTTAATCTTTCCCAGCTGTTTATGCACTAATGATATATACTACCAGGGACTGTCAATTAAAGCCAGTGCAAGGGACTATAATGCCATCTGGCTCAAATGCACAAATAATGCCTTGGAGAGATGTGAAAACAGCTTAATATTTTACAAAATCTGCGGAAGGCCTTGAGATGGGAAAGGAACCATACTCACTTCAGAGAGGTGGTGAGGAATGAAAATGGTTTTAGGACAAGCAGTGGCTCCTGTACATAACCTATGGGGAGGGAGCACACTTGCAGAGGCTGGAGGCCAGGGTCAGCAAGGATTGAGTCCATTTGTGACCAGACCCAGCCTAGCTGTCAAGCTACTCTTCAGAGCCCCATGAAGCCAGTAAGAAGGACTACCAGCACCCTGGGAGGTCAAATTTTAGTCACAGTGACTGGCAGGTGCTGCGTCCTACAGGTCACATGCAGGCTTTTTCCAGACCTACCCAGCATCCTCAAAAGCTGCAATGTCACTTAGAATGTTACTTCGAATTTTCTGCCTCACAGAACTACTAAAAATCACGGGTAGGGTACTTTAGGAAGGGCCATACACAGTGGATAATAAGTTTTCACAACATTTTAGATCCCTGGTCACAAACCTAATTGCCTAAGGCACTAAGTGCCAGGCATAGGTGGAGTCTTGACAGGCAGAGATCTGGGATCCTCCGCAGGAACAGCCTGAGGTCTCCTTCATTCCCAGCCTGCGCCCAAGCGGGGGCAAACAGCCCTCGCCTCCAGCATCTCCCAGCCGCACACCGGAGCGGGCAGCAAGGGAAGCCCATCCCCGCCGTCTGCAGAGGGCACTCCGGGCCCGCGAGTGTCGCGGAGCTCCCGGGGCCGCCGGGGCCGAGCCGCCACCTCCTGGCAGCGGGGATGGGAAAGCCCAGCGCCGTGGGACAGCCGCCAGGAAGCGGGCTGCGGCTCCCACGACAGAAGGAAGCTAAGGAGAGAGAAAGGGACAAGTATTTTTATGTGAGGCACATAAAACCTACTCCACCGCCAGAGGTTAGGGATCTGGCAGGACAACAGAAAAAGATCTGTTTCACTTTAAACACCCGTCAGAACACATCCCTGGGGAGTCAGTCCGGGAGAGACGATCCTCGCTCGCAGCGAACAGAGCTCGCTGTCACACAGGGAGGGCCCACAAATTCGGTCCAGTGGGTTTACACCGCTATGTGCAGTGAAGATCCAGCCCGAGAATGGCAAAACGCAGACACCCTGCCAGGGGGTCACACCAGCAAGGTGAGAGACGAAGTGAGAGCTGGGCAAAACTTCTCCATCCTCTCATAGAGGAAAACATGCACAGAATATCGGCTCCTCCCCATTCCTGTTCAATCAAATCATCTACGTAGTGATTCAACAGCTGGGGAAGCTGGAAGTGCTTAGGAATACATCCATTTTCAGATGACTGGATGCTCCGCACCCCTCTACACACTTGAAATATGTTAGATCAAAACACGTAACTCTATCTAAAAAACTCAAACGTTAAACAAATTAAAGGCCCAAGACAGCTTAACAGGTACATCCTGCTTCTGTACAGACAGACCGGAGTATGGGCAACATCCCCAGAGCTGGGTTAATTCAGTTCAGAAGCTGGAAGGGAACACACGTCTCTAAACTCTGGTGCAATTCCCATTTCGCAGAAGTTATGCGAGCAATTACGCCAGCTCCTAGAGTCTCTCCGGCCACTGGCAAGCGCCGCAGCCTTTTTATTTTTTCCCTCTCCTTGTGGCAAACAATACACCAACAGGCAGAGATTTTTCAACTAGACCCCTTCTCCAGCCAGCCACCCCTCAGCCCTTCCTAGCGAAGGCCGGAGGCACCGGAGAGGGGCAGCGCGAACGGGGCCCCCTCTGCTCCCGCAGCCCAGCCCGGAGCCGCGCAGCTCTGGGGTACTGGGGTCTCCCTCCTGCCGGATCCTCCGGCTGCGGGGCAGCTCTTCACCCCCAATCGCACAGTCACAAAAAATAAAAAAAACCCCAACAAAACAGAAAAGGAAACGCAATTCAACACCTCAACATTCCGGGAGGAGTTTCCGACCGCAGAACTCCCCGGAGCTTTTCTGCCACCTCTGCCCCGTCCGGTTCCGCAGCGGCTAAAGCTCCTCACACCCCTTCCTTTCTGCCGAGAGGGACCGCTCGCCCNGGAAGGAGTCGAGGAGCCGCTTGAAGAGGCGGCCGAGGTCGGAGTAGCTGCGGTGCAGGTAGAGGATGTTGCGGTCCGACCACTCGGTGCGGATCTCGTAAAACTCCTCCTCGTCGCCCCGCCGGCTGATGATGAGCCGCCGGATCCCGTTCACCCAGCAGCCCCGCACGTACATGTTCACCAGCGAGGTGCCCTCAAACACGGCCGAAGCCATCCCGCCGCCGCCCGCACATCCCCCGCTGCCGGCGCAGGGCGAAGCGCACCGCCCCGCGCCGCCGTGGCCAAGTTAAGAGGAGGAGGAGGAGGAAAACGAGAAGGAGGAGGAAGAGAGAAGGGAGGGTGCTACCCGCCGCACAGCCCTCTTTCCCGGTCCGGCTCTGCCCGCTGGGGCTGTGCCGCCACACGAGGCTGGAGGGAGGAGCTCGCCAGCGCCTCACAGACGGCGGCGAGCAGCCCACTGCTCGGGCACTTCAACCCGTTCCCGCTGACCCCCAGCACAGAGCAGGGCGGCTCTCACCCCCTCCCGGGGCGGGGAGCAGAGTGGCTCGGCCCCTTCTTCCTCGGCGCCGCAGGCAAGCAGAGCCCCTCCCGTCCACGGCGGGGGAACCCCCCCGCCCTGGCCCCGTAGCCAGCGCCCATCCCCTCCGCCAAGCCCTGCGGTCCCCGCGGGGCGGGATCCTCCTCTTCCTTGTCGGGACGGTTTCGCAGACGCCACAGACGCGACTGAACAATTTTTATCTCCTCCCAGTGATCCCAGAAGTTTTTTTCTGAGTTTGTTTTTTTTAGTTGTGTGGGGGTTTTTTTTACTTATTTTTTTTTCTTTAAACCTCTTTCCTGTCCTGCGGAGGGAGGAAGAGCGGGTTTGCCAGGCTGTCAGCCGCCAGCAGCCCGCAAGATTGACCGGCGTCCCGCTGTGTCTTGGGAAACCTCGACGGACACGCTGGCAGCCGGGTCTGCACCTCCGGGAAGAGGGGAGTCCAGTACAGAGGGGAAAAGCAGGAGAAAGGGAGTATGGAGCTGGTGCCTGGGACTCCTTTCTCCTTTCAATAGCCTAGTGGGACGCCATCCCTGAGGGAGCCTCCAGCAGCATTGCATGAGGAGGAGGGAAGTGGGGAGGCCTGTGCCTGCAAATACAGCCCGTCCTTCCCACGGGGACCCCCGTGCCATGTAGTGGTTTGGCACACACAGAGCGGGGCACTGGGAGAGCTGGCACGGGGTGCAGCCCTCAGCGCCAGGCATCTGGCAAAACCGGAGACGCACTGTAAAGCAAGGAAGCGTGTAGGAGATGCCTGGATGTCTGCAAATGCCTTGAAGCTGTGGAGTTAAGAAGGTGAAGCAAATGACACCGCGGTGATGTGAGATGCATCATCCGGGATCAGATTCGTCTTGAAGGCAGTGGCCTCCGGCACCAGGCTTTCTGAGGCAGAGGGACTCGGCAGGGCCAAGGGAGGTGATGGGTGACTTCCCTGGGTCATGCCATGGCCCGGGGCAGGAGAGACCTTTCCTGTTTGTATAATTTGGGGAGGTCAGAGGTCATTACACTCACACTGTGTATTATAAAATTTAAGCCGGTTTTTGCCAGAGTGACGTCTGTGGCTCAGGAAGCCAGAAATTTACACAATAACAATTCAGGTCTGGTTTAACTGGTCAGAAAAATCAGCAGAGCCCACAGACAAGACTACTGTTACAGGTATCAGCCAAAAAAGCAGTGCTTGGACAGCATCATAGCTGGATCAGTTTGGGATAGCAGAAATAAGCAAGATGAGGTGGCACATCAATGAAAGTTACTTGTTTTCTGTAAAACGTAAAATAACGAAGTAACTAAGTCATACTCTTTTCAACAGATAATGTTGCAAGTAGCTGCCTACATCGTTCAGGTGCCGCATGCCTCTATGTTAAAGCAACTCCAACAAATGCAATGGTGTCCCAACTATGTATTTTCTGTATTTAGCTTCTATCTAACAAAACTCGTTTTAGTTTGCTCTGAAGCACAGTCATATATCAAGAATACAAAGAGTTGAGCTACATCTCCCCAAACAGAAAGACACATGTCTGTTTTCTTCAGCCTTGGCCCTACATCACCTGCAGAACATTTTAGAGAGATCTCTATTTTTGAAAACAGGCGTGCAATACTCAAGGTGTCAGAGCAGATCCTATTCCCACCAAACCAACTTCCTTGAGTACAGTGCTGGGCCATAGCTGCGATACAAACCCAAACAAAGTGAACAACCTGAAGACACACACTTTCCACAGAGCTGTGTAGCCCTTCCCGGAGCAAAGCATGCAGCGGAGGCCCACCCACTTCACCTTGAATCACGACAAGGAGAGTTTTCACATCATTGTCAGACTACAGACACCTCCCGAGTACCCCATATCAGTTGTTCAGAGTGTTCTGTGTGGCTTCACAGGAAAGGAGCTATTGTGAACCTTTGTACTGTAGGAAAATCTCCACACAGCTCCTTTTGTTCAGGGCAGGCCTTTATAATCCCTCTGCTTGTTCCAGTACATGGTGGTCTTCCCTGTTCTTTAGTACAAAAACAAAACAAGAAAATAAAATGCCTTCCCTTCTGGCAGTTGCTGTATTAACCCAAAATAACCACATATCCTAAGGAAGTGAAACTTCTAGGGAGAGAACCCCCCTCTTTTAAAAATGTCAGCTTTGCATTTCTTCTGTTTAAGCAAGGAAAGTACTTGACTTCTACTCATTCTGACTAGTATTTTCTGCCTTTGCAATAGAATGACTTTTGCTGGTTTTGGCCTGCCCACAACCTGTGTGCTACTTAATAGACCTCCAAGGTTCTCAGCGCCTTGTAGGAGCTCTGGCTTCAGCTGGATTCTGCAAGGCCTTAGTTTGGGATTCTCAACTTCTGTTGGGCTAAGGTTGGCATGAGGCGTCCTGTAGGTTCAAGCGTTAAATATTTGGTTCTGTTTTAATCTTTCAGTCTGAAAGATGTCACATTTTTCACTTAATTAAAATATTCAAATCACACAAAAACCTGTGTGACTGTCGCTGCCTGCTCATGGACAAGAGCCTATGCTGAAAAATCTGTACTTAAAGGGCTAGAAGCTGACATTCTGATGCCAGACCCTGCTGAATTTTATGAGTATGAAAAGTAGAACTCCTATACCTAATGCTGCACATGTGGGATCAGTTTGTTATTCCCCTATGAATATGATCCTGTTTCAGAAAAATCCTAATCCAGGAAGTCCAGAAATACAACATCCCCTTTTTGGAGTGAAAAGTAGAACTGTACAATGCTTTTAATCCTGCTACTGACCCCTTCTGGTACCCATTGTCTGTGGACAAGTTGGTAGCCCACCACAATTTAATCTCTTTCTCAGCTTAGGTTTCAGGATGTGCATATATATGCATGTCCTCTCTCTTCCTGGGTCATGAGTGTCCCTATTACAGCAGTGTAATGCCGACCAGACATGAAATCTGGGCACAACTTCTACTCATGAAAGTTGGGTTAGTAATAATCATGTGTTACTCTGTGGCTCCAGAAAAGTTTTGCTGGAAAATGCTCACCCACAGAAAAGAAATGTTTGAATTAGACTAGTGCTATGCTGAGGAGAGTGGTGAAATTCACAAAATTATCTGCTGCATAGAATGTAAAATGGACATGCAAGAAGAATTAATAGTCCCAAAGGACATAGACATCTTCCTTATGAAAGTATCTTTTATTATTAGCTCCTTTTATTGTTGGTCTACAAATTGTACCTGTCATGCACATTTAAAAGGGCTTAGAGAGTGGGCCTTTACATTTTACAAAGTTTTTCATGTGTACAGCATGATCGGAGGCACTGTGCCACAGTTGCTCTTTAGCAGAAAATGGGAACATGTATTTGACTTTCTTTAAAGTAGAAAGATGTATTTTATTGAAACACGTTTTATTCCTTCTTGTGTAACATGCAATTTTGCTATTTTCCATATTTATGTTTTGAGACAAAAGTGATTAGTGGTAGTTTCACTTTAGAGAATAAAGATGCCAACAGCCTATATTCTATCCACTTGCATTTTTGTGATCTTACTGTCTCATTGGAGTCATAAAATGTTACAGAAATGCATGCGTTTGCTTGGCCATTTATTAGATTGATTTCAACCTAACAACTTTCTAGTCTGGCATTTTACTTTCATAAATGGGTGAAACAATTTCATTCATTTAAAATACATGCGAAGTGCCTACCACATATTGTTGATAAGTTTGCTCATGTCCTGTAAAGGTTACTATGGCCAAAAAGATCATTCTCCAATCTTCAAATAATGTAAACATAATCAAAGGGATGCAGCAAAACTGTCTGAATTTGAAAAGAGACCAGGACTAAATCACAGTGCTTAGGAAGCTCAAGGGCAGGTAACTCTTGCCTCTTACATCTTTGATATGAACCATGGCTAGAAACACAAATTAAGTTTAATAAGCTTGTAGTTCTAACATTGTGCTGTTTTCAGGTTTCTTTATCTTTTTTTTTTATTTTTTTATATGACTTCTGTCATATAAAAGTAGGCTATGAAGACTTCTGAAGGCTATTTCCATACTATCTGCTTTTTCTCCACAGGTCCTACACTCTACAGTCCATTGCAGCACTTTCCTCTGCCCTCACTAGTTATAGTCTGCAACAATTATTGTCCCTCGACCTGCATCTACATTTAGAAGGAACTTCATCTAAATATCTAAGATCTCCCCGTCATTGTTTGAAAGTCATTTTAGGGCTCCCTTTTACCATTGTAGCTTCAACACACTTAGGAGAGAAGCATGATTATTCTTTCTATCCGCATCCACTTCACAGGGGAGGAAGAGGCTTTTGTACAATATTCATTTTTGGCAACAGGCTTTATATTAACTTTATATTATATTTAAGGAGTATCTGCCATTGCAAACAATGGATAGAGGAGAGGAAGTTTGTATCTTAAGGAAAAAAATGAACGATATCTTTTGTGAGCATTACCAGTGAAGCTGGCAGGTTTCACTGTCTCAGTTTAGATCATTAACCTCTTTAAAGGAAGTAGATAATTGAAACAGCAGCAGCCACAGACCAGCCAACTTTCATCTCCAACTGAAACAGGGGTGAGTTTCTCTGGGACAGGGACACCTAAAAGCAATGGAAGCCATGGAAGAGCCAAGTTGGAACTCAAGAACCGAAGCAGACTGTGATCTAAAGGCAGCTTGGCTTAGGCAGCACTGTCAGAGCTATGTTTTCTGCACCACAGTGATTACCCCTGCCAGGTGATCTGGGTTAAAACCACAGCACTGAAGTACAGATCAGGAATAACCAGACAAGGGCAGAGAGGGGAGGTATTTCCCTTAGCTGATACTGCCACCAAAACTCAGGTGTTGGAAAACACTGATGTGAGAAATCAGTCTGAATAACTTTGGTGCATCACTCTTTAGAGTCCAAGAGGTGCAGGAATGCAACAATGCTTGCCATTGTCTAAGATGTTCTATGGTTTCAAGATTTCCTTTGCTCAAGGAAGCTGACTTTCTGCATTACACACAGAATTACACACAGAATTAATAAGATTGGAAGAGACCATGGAGATCATCAAGTCCAACCTTTACCTAGGTTTCTTGTAGATAAGGAAAAATTGCATCCAAGGTGCGTCAATAATTGCTCCTTACTAATCAATATCCAAAGTCACTTAAATCAAAAGGTCATCACAGCTTTCATATCAGAAGTCAGCTCTTGTCTGGTGACTTTTTGAAATTATTCCTGCACTGAGAACATGGTTAGCTTGGATGCTACAGTGAAGAACTGGATCACATTTCCAGCCTTAGCTATCAGATTTGTAAACAGAGAAGACCACAGTCTTTGCAAAGAAGCTCAATTAGATCATTCAGCTCTGTTGACGGTGTGGTGTTGGAATAGCTAAAATGTTCACCTATTGCTCAACTAAATAATTTGTAAAGCAAGAGGGGTCGAAACATTATAAACTTCTCAAGCAGTGGACAGAAATAGTGAGCTTCAAAAGGCAGCTCTCTCCTCTGTAATACATGCAAACATGTTGTAGGGGGTTTTTTGTGTTCTCCCACGATGTGCACTGTTCTGTTGAAAAGGTTTTTCTCAATGTAGAATCCAAAGTCAAAGCAGCCTCTCCTGTTTTATTCCTTAGTTGATATGACAAGATCATTCCTTCTGAAGACTTCTGGTGAGGGGGGAGCCCTTGTCTGGATGAGCTACAGACTGCAAAATGTTTGCATGCATATCCAGAGCACTGCTGGGACTGTGTATTCTCACTTTGTTCTCCTCCTCTCTCCCCGAGGCTGATTCTGTGAAGTACTGAGCCCTTCTGAAGCCAATGGGAGTTAAAAAAGTGCTTAACATCCTTCCAGTTTTGGATACCTCATAATATAGCCATTAATGTATGCACAGTCTATTTTTAGAATATGTAACATGCTTTCTGGGTAAAAAATTGTCTGCAAGACCCCCTTCTTCTCCCTCAGACTCGACATTGAATTCGATTTAATAGAAAAGCCTGAAATTCTTTCCATTAAAAAGTGTATTATAAATGCTCAAGGAGCTGTAACTGCAGTTGAAAGCTAGGTATATTCCTGCCAAAGGGTAAACTAGCTTCATCTAATAGAAGAATATTTCTAGGGGAACAATTTACCCTTTATGAGCCTTTTTCCCAGAGACAACATAGAAAGTATACCTTTGCTATGTTTCCAGCAGAACAAAATAAATTAAATATACCTGCAGGTTACTAAAAAAACCATTAGCATAAAAGCATGCAAGAAAAATTTATCTGCATTTTCAGAATCTTAGCCTAGTGCAATCAGTCAGTTGGGCAATAAAAGGTCCACGGTACTGGCCTTCAGAATGGTTTGTAATGACCTTTTGAATGGTCTAAGACTGCAAATTGTATTGCACATTGAAATAGAAAAGTGTAAATTGTTCAAAAAGATGAGCATTATTATTCTGTGTCTGCAGAAGTTAAGACTGAGACACAGAGAAGAGAAAGCACTTGCTTAGGACTGTAGAAACATGTTGTCCTAAAGGTTGAAATATTTGTAGCACTTGGCACATAGACTTGTATACAACTCATAGAGAACATACCGTTTTGCAGGGGAAAAAAATAAATCCCATTGCATATGGCCATTAGAGGTGTAAATGCCCAACAGAGTAATTTGCACTGCTAAATTTATTTTTTTTAAGGATGAAGTTGCTCTAATGTTCTTTTATTTTTTTTCTCATTGCTATGAAGAAAAAATCACTCCATCTAGAAATGGTAGGCGGTGAATAACAACTTCAAGCTGGGTATTTTTTTTTTGCTACTGTTTTTAGTAATTGAAACAGATTTTTACTTTGCGTTTGCTACACTACCCCAGGAGAAGCAGAAAACTCTGGCTGTATCCTAACGTGTGGTAACTCTCCCTTAAAACATACGAACAGTTCCGTTTACCTGCAGTAGACTATTCATACTCTTAAGATTAAGGGCATGCAAAGTGCTTAGCTATGTGAAGGTACAGCCCTTCAACATCTGCTTAAGGCACGGAGAAGTTCTCAATGAAAGATATACATAAGGGAGTCACAGCAATAGGAATGCTGAGTATGACAGACATGCAGGATTGGACCCTGAGCCTGACGAACAAGTATTACCAAATTGCATTCATTCACAAAGCAGCATCCGTAAGATACAGCTCATCGGTGTTTGCTGCTTCAAATACTTCAAGTCAAAACAAGCGTGAGTGATTTGATGTGTCTACATGGCATAATTAGAGATGTAAACAATGACTGCCATTGCTGAAACTAGAGCAATATGCTAAGTAATTAGCTGAGTTATTTCTCCCTGGCTATGTTCTGCATCATTAGTATAATTACAAGAATTGAATTCAAACCCATCATACCTTTGGTAGTTCTGTTTGTGCACAACCTCATCCTCAATTTTTATGATGTTTCCTTGATCGCCAAGGGTGGCCCATGCTCTCCTCCATTTTTCATCATCTGAGCCACAAAGGAAAGACCCATTAATGAAAACAAGGTTAATTATGCTTTCATCAGAATGGCTTCAGAAGAGATTCCTTCTGAGAAACAGCAGAGGGGGGAGTCCATTTGTTTTATTCCCTTCCTCCTTAAAAAATAAAGTAAAACCACACAATGAATGGCTCTATTTACATTTCAGAGTTCTTTTCATGTCTAATATGCCTGTGTGAATGTACCAAACACAAGTGAAGCATGAATAATATGTGACTATTTTTCCTTTTTTTCCCCTATATTGCTTAGCACTTTATTTTTTTTAACTCTTCCCAAGAACGAGAAGGTAACCATTTCCCTTCCCCCCTTCCTCTTTGTTTCTTTTTCTTGTTATTCAGGACAGGGCTTGTAGTGAATCTGTTAGGACTATTGTGCTATATTCATCAGTTCTACTTGGTGCAGCTCATGTGTCAATCGAGGCTCTTTTCCTTTATAGCATTCTAAGTCGTTGTGTTTGCCTTATTTATTTTTTTTCCTTCCAACTAGACATATGATAAGTATTCTCCCTAAAGCTCTTTTTATTATTTGTCACATTATAGAGACTACAGTATCTCAAACGTAGATACAGTTTGGTTCACGTACACTTAACATACACCAAAATAGTCATGAAAGGTAGCATAGCACTTTTTTCTTACAAGTAGAGAAAATCTGGTGGACAACTCATGTCATTTTCAATATAATGAGGTTAATAATAAACCTACAAAATGGTGGTGTTTGCATAGCACAGTGACAGTTTTTCCCTGAAGCAAATAAGTCAGTTATGTCAAGCAGGGGTAGACTCTCAAATGATCGCACTGTGAAGTCTCAGATAAAAAAGAAGAATGATGAAAAAATAGTACAGTATTTTTAGTGCAAATTGATGGGAAAACAGCCTCTATCCATGTTAACAAGCCTGTAGCCTTGACTACAGAGATGCTCCAAGTAAAAACATCCATCAGGTTCAAGATTAATATTTTGATTGTTTTAGCTGGGAGAAGATGGGATGCAAAACCAGTGTCTGATTGGCTTTTTTTATACCATGCAGGTGAAAGATCATTGTATTCCATTACTCTTCCCACCGGACATGAGCTTAAATTTCAAGTGCAGTGAGGCCCAAATTAGATCAATTAGATCAGCTAAAAAAATCTACAGAAGCTTCCTGGTTTCAGCACATAATGCTGTCATGTTTCGTGGGTCAGAGGGACGCTGTGCAACAACTTATCTTGTAGGAGGGGGAGGGTCTTTACACTCAACATCAAAAGTACAAATCCTCAATTTCTGCTGCCAAGTGCAGGCTGCGCAGCAGGAATTGTGGCAATATCCTACTGCATGATTACTGTAAATGCAACGCATGTTTTCTTTAGGCCTTCCCAACAAATATTGACCCCTAGTCATTCCAGTACCACCCTTAGTCCAAAACCATCTCTTCTGCTGCTTCAGTGAAACTAATATAAATAGAAATGCATTGTGTTATAAGTTGAAGTTGTTAAGTCAGTGATCCCAGAAACCAGCTGGAAAGTAATAGATTTCAAGGTGCTATCCCCTAGAAGAACTAGGAGTAGTTAAAACCAGTTTGGCTTAAATAAATTAAAAGTGCAATACAATGAGTAGGAAGAGAATGATGCATTACAGACTTTTTATGGAAAATGCACATTGTCTAACAGGAACCAAAAGTTAACAAAAGAGGAAATCTCAAGTATCTAAATATATATATATATATATATATATGTATAAAAGCTTTCTGAAGAACTCTAGTAAGGAATTTACCAATGAGGGTTAAAAACCTTATTTAACTTCAATCCAGGGCCTAACTGTCAAAGAGATTTTCACAAACTCCGTAGATGGGAACCTCTGCATGAACAGGGGGTTTATTGTGGTGGGATCACCATCTTGATGCCAGACTCCTCTTTTATGCCAGGCCTAGCAGTGTCATCATTAACATTAAATGATTTACTTACATAAGGCAAAGAAAAAGGTTAATACAATTTTATCTTAAACATATGGCAAAAAATGCATCTACTGGCTAGTTTGTTGATCTAGCCACTTCTCTCCAGTTGTTGCCTGCCAAACAATAAGGCTCGTTTTTCCACTCCTACCACTTAAGATTCTCGGTTGTTTTATTTCCTATTACTCTAACTCAAGCTGAGGTGACATTCTGCCTAGAATGATTACTTGTAGCCGCTATACTAGTGCTCACACTTTTTCTCCTCCACCCTTTAGTGGACATCCTATGTTATGAGGATATTATGCTTCCCATCGAAACGGTCTTGACCTAAAGCCCAGTTCTATGTTATCTCATGGTATCTATTGCACTTAGGGCTAATAAAAACAAGTTAAGATTAAATGAAAGGTGAATACAGTTCGCTAAATTTTTCTTATTCAAACAGGACATGTACATATCACTATTATGTGTAACTCTCTTTGAATTGCAGTTTCTTTTGGAAACCCATTTGACAGTGTATACACCCAGTACATGTTCTGTTTATAAAAAAAATAAAATGGTAACGGTTTTATAAATATCTGGTTTTTTTAGCTTTTCAATTGTTTTCTCTTAACATTTGTGACCAAAACACCATAACGCCACTTGTGTAGAGAACCTTTTGAATAAAAAACCTAGAATTAAAGTCACTGTTAATATTATAAAGATACTGGCTGTTGACAGGGTCCCAAATGTGAAGCAATATTTGTTAGCCGTTACAGGAAATTTATCATAATTCAGCTTCAAAACTGGAGGGGAATAGAGGAGGAAGGGTCTTTGTGAGGACTAAAGGCAATGAGGAACACCTTTTTCATCAGCCATAAAGATATTCCCCATAAACTTTGAAGTTTTTCTAAAGATTTTGGAGTGATGTAACTACACAAGCACAGCTTCATTGGTGCAAATCACTAGGGAGCTCTGACCATTCCCATGTACAACTATGTGTCAGCACAATTAAACACAGACGCCAATTAAGTCCATGCAGAATCAAGCACAGAATTGAAGCTTTATAGCAAAATGCTTCAATGGACCAGAATTTTGGATTTCCATTTCTTTCTAAAAGAAGTTACCAGAAGGATCTAGAGAGGACAGAGACATCTACACAGATGAAAAAGTTATGAGAGACCTTGGGAAGACCCACAGGGAATAAAAATTGACAGTCTAAATCTTCAAAAGCACAGCAGCTTTCATGTCCTTTTAGCTGCACAAAAAAATCAATACTAGGGCCTTGTATCCTCCTGTCACAAAAGGAGGCAAGTAACACAGAGGCAAAACAGCATAAATATCAGCCATCTGTTTGGGAGGAGCTGCCAGTCATGTGGTTTTCAATAGGTGATGGACGGATGCAAGCCCATCCTTCTGGCAAGTGAGGCAGCAGCAACCTTTTGTCGTTGCCTTGCCTCAACTCATAAATGCATCTTCTTTCGAGTAAGAAATGGAGCAACTTCTATCTTTAGAGTGGCCTGGCCTCATGTCAGAAAAAACCCCTGCTTCCAAAGTAGTTAAGAACTTGTGTTACATAAAATCATCCCGTTGAACAGCAGCTGAGTGAAACAAGCAAAACTCTTTTAACTTCCTCTTCTCCACAGTTTTCATTTTTAAAAAGTGCATGTGTGTGTGGGAAGAGATTCAACTGCCTCCTAATTGTTTCCCAGCTTCCTGTCAAACAAGTTTGGACCTAAATCTCAGGAAATTTCTCAGTCTCTGAGGCAGGACTCAGGAGAACAATAGCTGGCCACACTCACCGGTGCTGCGGCAGAGGCTTGTCAAAATAGGTGTTTGGATTGCTATCTTCTACTGAAAAGTGCCAGAATGTAGCAGCCACACATAACAGTTACAGCAGAAAAGTATTAGTAATGCTAAGTGCTGAAAATCACCCTTAGTTTAGCTTTTAGCTTCTCTGACAGTTGCTAGCAAGATTTATCTCCCTTTAAAAAGAAAAACAGATGGATTGAAGGTCTACAAAGATATTTGCCACAGTACATCCCAAAAACATGGCACAGTGTATTTTAAAACAGAAGAGCACATTCTTCTGCAATGCCATATTTTTTCATTCACTTTTCAGTTCCAAGGATTGGTGATGCCATAACACCTGAGATGGCAAAACAGGCTGGCCCTAGAGTCATTATTTTTCATGTCCTTCTTAGCGCTATATCACAGCCTTCAAAACTGATAAGCACTTTCTTCCAGTGTAAGCTCAAAATCTATTTATCCCTTAGTAGTTTTTCAAAGCCATAATTGGTACTCAAATGAGTTGGAAGACAGAGACTGATCAGCTACCCCTACACATGGTTGCCATTTCCAGCCAAGAGACCCCACCACATGACTGAGTGTTATGGGTTTCAGGTGAGGGAGTGGTCTCGGGGGTTTTTGGGTGTTTGGGGGTCTTAGGGGGTTTGTGGGTGTTCCAGCCGGAGGGAAGGGTGTTGGGGAAGGTGTTTGGATTTGTTTACCTCATTTGTAAAACTGTTTTTTTAGAAACATGAAGGGAAGACCAAGAACACAGTGTCGGTGAATCTGCGGAGCTCCCTCCCCTCTTTTGTTCTCTGCACCCTGGGTTGGAGCCAGGGAGCAGCGGCGGTGATGGAGCTCACAGCGACGGAACCGGCGCTCCGCCACACGCAGTGCCAGCACCGGGACATACCGTGATTGCGCTCCCCTCCTCCCGGTCCCACAGGGACGGAGATGGCTCATCCCGCAGCATGGCCACGGCTCTGGGCAGAGGGAGCTGCGGTGGGGCCAGTGCTTCCACGGTGCCAGGCTGGGGGGGGCTGCATGTTCCACCACGGCAGGCGAGGAGCCCCTCCAGAGTTGCCGCCTGCACTGGCAGCACCGAACCCCGTGTGCTCACGGCTGACTGACGGAGCGACGGAGCGGGGCTGGGACACTGGTTTTTCCACACAGCGTTCTGTTTTCCCCCAGCTCTGAGCAGAAGCAGCGGTGCCAGTGGTGGCAGGCAGAATGGCGCAGCTGGGCTGTGACGGGCACTGTCAGCCCCACGCTGCCGTGGAGGAGTGTGGCTCTGGCGGGTTCCTGGGTGGCCCCGGTCCCCGTTACCCGCGGTGGGTTCTGGCAGCGGCAGGGATGGCTGGCAGGAGTTGCGCGCCGCGGCGCAGACTGCCCACCAGCCCTCCCTTGCCAGCGGTGCCCCGGCTGAGGTCCATGTGGGTCCTGGCCGCAGTGGGCGGCTGACAGGAGCCTGCTGGGGCTTCCGCGGCCCACCCGGGGTGGCTGGGACAGGCAGCCATGCAGTGGCCACTTCGGATGGCCGGGAATGGCGTTGCCACTCCGAGTTATGGCCGCATGCCATAATGGTGGGAACCGCTATTTTGCCTAGAGTGCCAGATCCTGAAAGAGAGGTGTAGCTCAGTGCCGCCAGCCAAGCAGAGGACAGCCTGGCCGAGAAGAAGACGCTGGATTCCCGTGGGACTTCGAGGGCATAAAAGCTGTGGACACAGAAGTCCGGCCCCTTCTTCTTGGCTGTCTCTCGAGCTGAGAGGATCGTGGCTCCCCCCTCTCCCAGCCGCCGGACCGCGCGACCTGCTTCCACCCACCTCCATCAGCACAGGCAGCAGCGCGGGGCCATCAGAGCCATGCCAGACAAACTGCAAGGGATAGCTTCCCCGGGGGTGTTCCGGGGGGGGGGTTGCTTTTCACCATTTTGTATTTTGCAGGGACTTTGAGAGCCAGGAGTGTACTATCAGAGACGGCTTCTTCCTTCCCCTGCTTCTCGTCCAGCCACCTGGCCTTTGAGAAGCAGTTTGGTTTTTTGTTTTCTTTGCGTGACAACTGTCTGGTGTTTTGTTTGTGTATTTTGTCTGGGGGTCCCATAAGGTTGTTTGTTTTTTTTTTGGTAGAGGCCCTAGGCAATAAAACTGTCACTTGCTGTTGATTTCTGTTCAGTCTTTTCTCACTCTTGCGCTCCAGTCTAGTGATATAGTGGTTCAAACCACCACACTGAGGGAAACAAATATCAGAATACCTAAAATATAAAGTTGCCGTTGTCTCCACCTTACTTCCCACCACTGTCAGTATAAAACCACTAAACATGTATAATGCTTTCTAGGTTGCTTCAATATATGTTGTAAGATCTTCTCTATAAAGGTCTTCCTCTTTAAATCATACTCATATGTCCTCTGATAGCAGGGTACCTAAAAAAGAAATCAGTAGGTTTTAGGCTGACCTCTTATAAAAAGATGAAATGTAATCTTTTATTTTTCTAACACATTGCTGTCAGTTGATTGAGCCTCCCACTTAGGACTTGGGTCATCCAATATATAAGTTGTTTCCATTGAATCAGAAGCTTGAAAAACCAATTTGGGAAACAGCAAACAGGACTGAAGGGCCAAATCCTGTTTATCTGGCTTTAAGCCAGACCCATACCTTAAATCAGTCCTTTCCTGCAAGAAAGCATGAAGCATAGGTGTGGTGTTTTAAGCATCAGCTGCTTACTCGAGGACATCCAGTCAGACAGCACATCAGATAAACTGAGAGGCCAAGGGGAGCACATCCTCTATCCTGTTGAGAACTGAGTGGTTTGATGGTCATAGAATCACAGAATTAACCAGGTTGGAAAAGACCTTTGAGATCATGAAGTCCAACCTATTACATAACACCATCCCATCAACTAAACCATGGTACTAAGTGCCTTTTCCAGTCTTTTTAAGCACTTCCAATGATGGTGACTCCACCACCTCCCTAGGCAGCCCATTCCAAAGGCCAATCACTCTTTTGGTGAAGAATTTTTTCCTAACATCCAGCCTAAACTTCCCCTGAAGAAGCTTAAGTCTGTGGCCTCTCATTCTGGCACTGGTTGCTTGGGAGAAGAGACTTATCCCCACCTAGCTACAACCTCCTTTCAGGTAGTTGTAGAGAGCAATGAGGACTCCCCTGAGCCTTCTCTTCTCCAGGCTGAACAACCCCAGCTCCCTCAGCCATTCTTCACAGGGCTTCTGTACTAAACTCCTCACCAGCCTTGTTGCCTTTCTCTGGACACGTTTGAGCATCTCAATATCTTTCTCAAATTAAGGGGCCCAGTGAGTACAGGGGAAGAATGACTTCCCTGGTCCCGCTGGCCACACTATTCCTGATACAGGCCGGGATGCCATTGGCCTTCTTGGCCACCTGGGCACATTACAGCTATCAACCAGTACCCCCAGGTGTCTTTCTGCCTGGCTGCTCTGCAGCCACTCTGTCCACAGCCTGTAGCACTGCAGAGGGCTGTTGTGGCCAAAGTGCAGGATCCAGCACTTGGACTTGTTAAATCTCATGCTGTTAGATTCTGCCCATCTATCCACCATGTTGAGTTCCCTCTGCAGGGCTCTCCTACCCTCTAACAGATCAACACTTGCTCCCAACTTGGTGCCATCTGCAAACTTACTAATGGTGGGCTCAATTCCCTTGTCCATTAATAAAGATATTAAACAGGATTGGGCCCAGCATTGATCCCTGGAGAACACCACTAGTGACTGGCTGCCAAGTGGATGTGGCACTATCAAAACTCTCAAAATCAGGCTGTATACTAGAAACATCCCTGCATATACATATCTGGTGCCTTCCCACAGGCACTCAAGCTTGACCAAGTCACATAGCCTAAAAATGTCAAGATCACCAAGGAAATTCTGTGAAGAAACAGGAATAAAACCCTCATTGTCCTATCACCACAAGGCTTGCTTTCTTTCTTGGTCACAGTAATTCATTTTGTACAGATTTAGCAAGCTAAATCTTAAAGTCCTTCCTAAAACAGATTTGGATCCAAGCTGCTCTGCATACTAGCTGGCATAACTGAGGTCAGAATTCAGACTTTCATTCCTCTTTATTCCTTGTCAGGCAGCCTTCCTGATTCTTCAAAATAAAGCACAGACAGCAGTTAGAGATTTAAGAGTTCATCTCTGTGTAACTAATTAAAGTACATTTTTTGCTGTACTTTTTGTCTTACTAATAACACCATGGTATGTCTGAAAAGTAACAGTGGCCTTAAAAACTAATGATCACTTTAGAAATATAAATAATGCTTTGCTTTCTTTCCCTAATAGGATTCAAGAAACACAGTGTGAAGTAGAAACACCTGCTGTGCCTATCAGTCTCCCATGGACATCATTACTGGGATGCACGTGTTCAACAGAAGTACCATCACCAACCTTCTGTTCCTAAGGAGAAGAAAGAACATTGGAAGGAATTCATCACAGTTATTAGCTCACAGGTTTCTTGTGCTCAGAAAGGATGTCTGAACTTTCAACTCCTTCAAGAGATGGTTGTCAGAAAATTGCTTACTTCTGCACCAGGAAAGAATAGTCTGAGTAAAAACCCTGGCTTCAGTGCTGGCCAGGGAGCAGTGCTGCTAAGCAGGAACTCAGGGTGGAAGTGAACAGTGACCTGGGCTCCAGCCACAGCCTGCCTGCTAGCCAAGAAGACCTGAAGCAGCATGGGCAGCAAATGAAGGGCAGCGATTATTTCCTTTTACTTGGCATTCAAGAGACCATACCTAGAATATGGCATCCAGTTCTTGCCCCCGGGTAAGTACATGGACAGACAGGACAAGGCCAGGGAGGAGGGCCAGAGGCTGGCACAGAGACCTGTGAGGAGACCCTGGTGAACCAAGGCTTGTTCAGCCTTGATCAGAGTCAGCTTTGGCGACCTGACAGCAGACATCCCACACCTCTGAGAAGAGAAAAGGAAGGGGAGGGAAGGTGCACAGCAGAGAGACCATGGCCACTAATTGAAACAGGGATAGAAGGGGGAAAACTCACCTCTGGGGCAGTCAAGCAGTGGCTCAGGTTGCCAAGAGAGGTTGTGCAACCTCTGTCCTTGAAGGATTTCGGGACCTTACTGGATAAAGTCCTGAGCACATTATCTGATCTCATTGTTAATCCTGCTTTGGGCAGGAGGTTGAACTAGAGACCTCTTGAGGTTCCTTCTAGGCTAAATAGTTTTATAAAAAAATTAAAAAGCAATAAAATTTGCTTTTTGCTTTTTTTTTTTTTTTTGCTTTTTTTTTCCTTTTAGATATCTACCCAAATGAGTAAAAAAAAAATCCACTCCTTGTCACAGAAGAACTGCAAAGCTTTAGGAAGCAGGATTTTCCAGATGCAATATGTAAAAACAAAACCAACTTTTCCCCATCTTCCTCAACAACATGTAGCATTGAGCCATTACACTAAAATCTACTCCAGGTATCATTAGCTGACACTTAGACTTTGTCCTGATCACTCACTTAAGAGATTAATGAATTTAGGATTAAGAAAGAAATACTTTCCTTTCTTCTGGAAGGTATTTATAGCAAAGCAAAGAAGGGAGTGCATTATCAAATCTTAACTGCTGTTGAAACTTTTGAAATAGGACTTTTGCCTGTTTCTTCCAAGAAATCCTTGCTCCCCTACTCTAAAAATGTAAAATCAGACTAAATTCACCAGTATCATCCAGGAAGATTCTTATCCTGTTTACAATGGCCCAAATCTGAACAACTCCCCAAGAAAAAAATTCCTCTCAATCTATACTACAAGGATTGAGAAATGCATGTCCTGCTGAATCCCAGCATAAACAACCGTACAAGGGATAAAACCAATCAAGTTAGGTATTGCTTAAGAAGAATGAAAAGGCATCAAAAGAAAGCAGGTAGTGCATATTGCTCTTTTTAGGCACAGGTAGGAAACTGCTAACACACTCATCTCCTAAATTTATGTGTCACATAAGGTGATCACCATCTGCACGAGGGCTTATAAAGTCCTCTCAGCTCTATGGTGATATGCATTAAATATCTAGAGCTTACTTTGTGTCCCTTCAAGGACCCAGACATGGTGTTGCCTTCTCGCACAAATGAAAACAGTTAGAAACAATTTGCAGGTCATAGTGGTGCATTAGCTCTTTTAACGTCAAAAACCATGGACCTGACTTTGTTCTTCATAATGTCAACAGATCATTGACCAACTTGATAAAGATGTGCAGGATCCTCTTCCATGCAAAGAACAGTTTTTAACTAGATCCTGAGTGTATTATAGGGTTTTTGATCTGGAAAGACCATCTATATGTCAACTTACAGGATGAAGAGTAAGCTCCATCCTGAAAACATACATAATTTCATACTTTGTAATGCTACACTTTCAAATTAACTACCATTCCTTCTTGAGTAATATGAGCTAAAATACTCCTTAATACATATCTGTATTTTAAAAACTTCCAGAATGGCCCCCCCCACCCTGCAAGAAAAATGCTTTGGAGAATTTGTAGGAGGACTAGAACTTTAACTACAACATGCAGAATAAAGCATTAAAGTATTATAATGCCTTTTCATAAACCAGCATTTTAAAAAGTGTCATTTTCTTCAGCAGTTCTGCATTAGAAAGTCCTGCCTATGAATCTTCTCCGCTTTGAAATCTTAGCACTTTCGCAAAATAGGAAAAATTGAATGTGGAGCACAGGAACTGTAATGATACTCCATCATTCAAAATAAGGGGAAATAAAAAAACACACGCTTCAATGAGTCTTGAAGCTGAAATGGTCATGACCATGGAGATGGTAAAGCCTCAGGATAAAATTCTAGTTTTAGTAAAATTGACAAGGGCTCTGCCATAAGGTTTCACACTTAGGATTTTACTCCATGGGTTTAAACCTCGCCTTGTTTTGGTGTAGGTCTTGTTTTAAGGTTTGTGTACAATTATATACAACTCCCACATTTCAAAGGGAAAATCTCTGGATGCAAAAATTCTTCTTTTCCTTTGCTTCACTCACACTTATAGAGTCAAGTTAGTTAAGTAAATAATTCAGGAATTTTCAATGAACAGAAAATAATTTTTTATATGTCCAAGAAGAATAAATTTCAATGCTAGGTAATATTTATCAGCCTACAATTGCAAGAGATTTACAAAGCTTTTCCTTGCAAAACTGAAGGATAATTAAACTTTTTCTTTCATAGCATATATGCTATCATTCACTATAAACAAAGTAATAAATGGGGATAATGAAGGATTTATTATGTGTATGCACTGCATGCTTTTCAGGAGAGTGCTGTGAGTCTTTAACATATCCCTCCAGACAGGGAATGATGTGCCAGAAACAGATCTAGTGTTTATAATGGGGAAGAAGACAAAGGATCACAGTGATGAGAGAAAGAACTATTGGCACCTGAAGAATTTAAGTCTTCCCTTTCTTGTAATGTTTCCAGTGTGAATTTTTAGTGATTCTAGTAGCAATCAACAACAGAAAGGGAAATAAAGAATAATATTCTAAAAGCAAAATACCATTGCTCAGTTTCATTTCTCTGCAAGAAACCATATCACACACAGAGGAAGACAAAGAAAAAAAAAAAACCGAAAAAGAAAGAGAAAGCAGGAGTTTTCTTGTCATGGTGGGAAGCTGAAAACCTACAGTGTATTTGCTGGCAACCTCTTGCATACAGTCCCAAATAAAGATGTCACAGCAGCTCACAACTGCATTTAGGAACATTTTCACTTTCACTATACTTGAAGTGAAAATTTTAATGAGCAATGCCTCACGACAATGTATTGTCATGCCTATGCAGCATCAAGGCTGAGTAGGCATGTGCTGTGATACACTAAAGATCAGTGATACAGGTCAGACATGACAAATATTTACTACTGCGTTCAAAAGGGAGTATATTTTAATGCTGCGCTATCTAGTCTTATCACATGTAGTTTCCTAAGCATTGGAAATGCTTGGAAATTTTGTTCTGGATCATGTCTCTAACCATTTAATTCTGATTGGATCAGATCATCTTCCACAGATAGTTACCAAGACCTCTCCAAAAGTAATATAATTTTGAAAAAGCTTTTTTAGGAGTCTCTTGGGTCACTCCTTCTTCTCTCTCATCAGTTCTGGTATAGGACTTTAGCTACAACCAAAGAACACCTGTTAATACAGTACATTGCGCTTGACATGTAATTTACATGCTCTTTTGCAACAGGCAGTGTTATGTTATTGTTATTCTTGATTGTGCCTTGTGTAACCCTCAGCGAGACATTGCAAATATTTCCATTGTAGATTTATTCTCAGACCTTCTCCCTGTGTAGTTCTCATGTCTCATCATTTACCTCTATTTTCTACTTTCTAGGAATCTAGTTTCATGGATTAAACCTAAGATATCCTTGTAGCCAAGGAGAATTAAACATACCAGAAATACTAAAGCCTGCAATATCATCATCTTCTTTTCTGCCATGTTTGTGGCCATTCCCTGTCCTGCAATAAATGATGGGGTTTTTATCTTGAATGCCACCATGGGAAAGTATAAAAAGGAGACAAGTTTTGTTAAAACTATTGCCATGCTTTAAATGATGTGTAGCTTTTATGGTCATTCACTGTGAGTAACAAAGCATTTAAGTGTCAATCAGCCCTGGTTTTGGACTAGGTCAAGTCTTCCAGAGTAATTTGAATAAATAAATGAAGTGAGATCTTTTCTTGACATCTATTTCACTCCCTGCACCANTGTAACATAATTGTCAAGTCTCACTCTGGGGGAAGAAAAAAAAAAAAAAAAAAGGGAAAAAAAGAGATCAAATTATTTCAGACAAGCATGATAGAATATTATTACAGTATGTTGCACTGGATCACCCAACACTTCCAGATGCATGTGACCTCTCCCTTTGCTGCTCCAGTTCTCTCAGAAGTATAGGGACCAAAAAGCTTAGGTGCAAGATATACAACCATGTAGAATACATCCACACAGTCTTAAAGCTGATATCTGACAAAGCATTGGAACTCAAGAACTTCAATTATTTACTGTCATTCGAAATTATATAGTCGATATACCATGTAGCAGCAAGAAAAACATGGTCTGAAAAAAATTAGAGAAGAACGGCATCTACTGCATGCTCCATGTTGCCATTTTAATTATGATTATGAAGATTTATTATTTATCTTAGCAAACATTCAGATCTTCCAGGAAAAAAAGATCAGAGCCTAAAGAAAGAAAGAAAAGAAAGTTCTCATTTGCTGTACCTATTTAAAAATAAACAACTCCACTCCTCTTTCCTTATTTTTCTGACATCACTGGATTTTTGCTCACGTGCTTTTTAAATCCCACCTGAAGAAAGGACTAATTGGGGCCTAAATAGTTCAGAAGGCAAAATTGAGGGCTAAACACTATGATAGGATCATGAGCATTCTGCTGTTAAGGAAACAAGAGAAAAGGAGATGACAGCAATAAGGCTGAAGGTGCTCTGGAGCCCCAAAGCCCTCTTGGTGTCACCTTAGACCTTCACTGTGGTGTGCCCCCTGCAAATACAACTAGTAAAAGTATTTTTAGATCACAGGAATAAAAGAGCTTTTCTTTACTCCAAGTGTTGAGTCTAGTCAGCTTATTTGTCCTTCTTTATTTAGTCATAAAAGCTGAAGTGGAAAATGACATTTGATTCACTTCTACAGAAATGGATTGTGATTTCATAAAAACATCATTATGTTATTGATTCAGAGAGAACATAACTGTACTAGATAAATAATAGTTAACAATTACACATATATCAACTATAATCATGCTAAGTACTTGTAAAATCCTTCATTCATGGAATTACACCACATCTGATTAAATATGATGGAAGGTACATAGAAAGCCTACGTAATAATGTATTTTAGCAGTGACAATGCTCCTTTTCACCAGGTAGTTCAAGTATAACATGGACAGACACTCTAAAGGTTAATTCAGAATAAAACATTGACTAGGACCAAGAAGATCCATCTCCAATTCTCTCAGCAATAGAAGTTTCTCCTGAAACTTTTAACAACTGTCTTACCAGAATTATCTGTGAAATTATTTTCTCAACTAAGAAACTCCAGTATTTTATTTTATTTCCTTAGTTTCTGTCAGTGCCATAGGCTCTTCACTGGGTTACCAGAGACAAAGTCTGAATGCCTTGATATAGACCTGGAACTCGAATGTGATCATCAAAACTTCAAGATGTTTTGTGGGGGTACAAATGATCAATTTGGCTATAGGACTTTGCCTTTGATAATTCTCTTCTGTGATCAAAATTCTCATCCCAATGACAGATTTCCACTTCTGTCATTTCAGAAGCATGCATAGTCAAAAATCATTCTTCAGTTCAATTTCTCCAGAAACAGGCAACATTTGCCTTGGTGTCTTTACAGTCTATAACATCATCAAGTATGCATTTAGCTTTGCTAAGGCAAAATGGCATATTCAGGACCCTACAAATACAGCTCGCTTCAGCTCTCTGCAGACCTCAGCCCAGTTTAGTACAATACTTGCCCATAAAATTAGTTCCTTAGCATCTACATCATCCTGATGGAAATCCTTGTGAGACCAATCCAGATTGCAGACTGGGCCAGGTTAAAGCAGAAAGCCTTGGGTTTATTTAAAAACACAACTCCAACCAAAAGGGTGGTTCACCTTTCTGCTTGCATAGCATGGTCCCACCAGCAATTGTTTTGGCTCCTGTTTGAAAGAAGTGGAGAGCAGAAAGAAACCACACTCTAATTCATCTGGTCCTGTGTTCTAGTTTCATTTAGGTCAACAGCAAATTTGCTTTATCAGATCTTAAGTTTGTACATGTTTGCTTCTATTTGTCACTTCAAAAGCTCAGTTTGTCATAACTGGTTCCTACTCTGAGTTCCCCTTAAGCACTTCCATGCTCTCTGTCTAGACATTATTTCTATATATCAGGTCAAAATTATTTTCTCAGTTGTGCTCAGCTCTGGGCAATAAATCCCTCCTGTGTGGTAAATGCTACAAAGATTTTCCCCTTCAAAAACTGAAAGGAGGACAAAAGCTGCATTTTCCTCACATAGAAGCAGTCTCCACTCTCTTTCTAGGTCCAAAGAAAAAAGTTTCAAGATTAGTTTTAATTTAAACTCTTCTCACTTTCAGTTGCTTACATTTTAATTCTGAGATGTGTTACAAAAAGAAGCAGAAAAACAAGTTTCTGTATGTGTCTGATTGTTTTGAAACCTGCCAAAAGTTTTTCTCCTCAATTTCATATCCAAAGTATTTTCCAGGGGAAAAAAAAAACACCATAAAAAATAATAGAAAGTAATGCAATCTTCTCTTGTCTCCACCAGGAATTATAATAATTAAAAAAAAAAAAAAAAAAAAAAAAAAAAGAAAAAAACCCAGAGGAAATTATGATTTCTTTACAGACATGTATACAATGACTCTTTTTATCTTCTCCATTAGAAATCTGGGACATTTAAGAGTATTTTACTATGCTATTCATTTCCCTTCATGACTTTGTTCATGTTTGCAGAAAATGAAGCCTGTTTTCAGTCCACACTCTGTAAGAGCATTAGCATTTTAAGAGTTTTCTTGGCAGAACACCTTATCAGATGTTGCTCCCGTTCACAGGAGTCAGACATGGCATTCTCAGGCACACCACAGCCCTGCTCTGTAAGCAGCTCAGAAAGAAAGAAAGAAAGAAAAACTGAGCTTTGCCCATGGCTTCTTTCTTCAATAAAATTTCATGGGTTGGTATGTGTTCAGTCAAGATTAGTGGGTGACTTCTGCCTTCATTAACAAGGAAGTCATTTCACCCTCGCCGAGTATGAGAGTTGCCGACATCTGAAAGGATCCTGGAACACCTTCAAAGTCAGGCTCAGCCTTTACTCCATGGATGCAAATCCAGAGGAACGCCACATACCCCTGGAATTGCATTAATATTTCGTGCTGGCTGATGGGATTTGTCCATGTACATCAATAAAAATATTCTCAAGTTGAATCTTGGTTACTGGAGACAACAGAGGCATTTGGGTACAAGAGGAGCTCAGCACAGAACCAGCCTGGGCACACTGAAACATTATGAACACCTCTGTGAGAAGGAAAGTAAAAGGAAATTTTTTACACATATACAAGCTACAATTTTGTTGAGAAGGGTTCTTTTAAGGACACTCTGCAAGGACAGGTTTGAGAGTTTTTTTGATAGTTGCTGTGTCACTTCCTTCTTGTCTGGCAAAAGATGAATTGATGCTTTCTGACAAACTCACACTCACAATTCAGATAATTCCTAGCCAGCCATCACATAACATACAATTTAAAGCAGCATAATAATAAAATAATGTAGAAAGTTTGGAGCTTTTAAGAACGACCTTTTATTATTTCAGCTTGAACTTGCTGCCACCAGAGACGGTGCTCTGGGGCTTGCAACAGTGGCAAACAGCTTTCAGATCTGGAGGCTTCATCCAAAAAGAGCTTATTTACAGGTCAATTCTTCTGAAAGTCTAATGGTAGGGGACACTACCAGTAGACCATCATGTAAAGTCCATTTGCAGTTATAAGCTTAAGCTATTTTTTATTAGGAAATACCGGACAATGTGCTCTGGGATTACTGGTGTGTACATTTGGGAGTTGAAACAAAGGAGAAGGATAAGAAAGATCTCTTTATACTGCTGTATATTACCCTTCTGCTTTTGAGAAGTTCTGCAAGCTGCAGAACTGCAAACCGATCAACTTCAAACCTGGCTTTGGTGCATTTAGTAATGCAAATGAGCATCAGAGCTTATAATGTAGGAAAAAGAAGACACCTAGAGCACAAGGCATGGGAGATTAACACAAGCCAATGAAAAGGCATTCTTGATACCAGAACATTCAGCTACACTTTTGTTGCAAACATAAATAGAAAAGTTTAGTTGTAGAATTTGAGAGGAAGACCATAGGAATGCCTTCTCTAAAAACTTTACTAACAGCAAAGCATTTATTCTAATATATCCAGCATGTCCTTTTGAGACCTATTATCTGTGTGCATTAAGTTCTTACTGCTTTAAAACCAAAAGGGTCTCTGTGAAGGCCTTGCCTACCTTAAGTGATGGAGACTGACTGAGAGCTACTGATGCAGAAGAGTTCACAGAAACAATTTTCCCATGTTTGAACTGATGTTCTTGGGCACTCTGTAGCTTCCATCACTGCTGAACGTGATGAGTTCAAACACTGCAAGAAAAGCTGGAGACATCTATGGGCAGAAACCTATTGATGTGAGTTGGAATGAGTTTGAAGTCCCCTCCCAACAAGATAATGAAATAAAGAATGGTAAACTGGACCACATCTGGACTCATGCACATCACACAATGGTAAGGCATTAGTACTGCACTCTGCCATTGGTCTTCTCCTCTGCCTTAGTTTTGCTTGTCTCCTAGCGTGCTTTAAGAGCACCCTGAAAGGCCAAATGGATTAGGGAAGAACTGGGTAATTTGGGGCACATCCCAAACCCCTGGCAAAATGGAACAGGGAAGGCAGGAAGGGAGGGAGGGAGGGAGGGAGGAAGGGAGGGAGGGAG
>VXBA01002380.1:86744-166248 GCA_013399895.1 Serilophus lunatus | reverse complement strand
AGGAAGGAAGGAAGGAAGGAAGGAAGGAAGGAAGGAAGGAAGGAAAAGGGGCAGAGGGAAGGAGGGAGGGAGGAGGCAGTGAGACATGTGCTCCCCTGTAGTGAGAACAGAGAGAAGACTGCTGTATGGCAAAGGGCAGTACCTGCCAGACAGCTGTAGGTCACACTCTGGAAAGGACATTAAGACACACAGAGTTTGTAGTTTCAAGAAGTACTTTATTACAAAAATCCTCCTGAGTCCCATGAAATACAGCCTATGAGCAACAAAGTGTGTAACCTTTTAGTTCAAATGCAAACCCAAATGATGCCAGTTCTTGGTAGGTGACCTCCTAGATGTACGTATGCATACATAACAAGATGAGACAATTGTGTGCAAAGGAAGAGCCAGCACCAATGAGTGGATATAAAATGACAAGCCTTTTTGAAATAATTGTTTCAGATGAGGTTTGGATTAACAGGGGTTTAGAGTAAGCCATTGCTGTCCGTCTAATTTCACATAGGCTACAGAGTTGTAGAGCTGGAAACCAAGGAGTAAATCTGAATATGGTTCTAGATCATTTTTGACACTTCCCGAAAACTCTTCTGAGATGGCAACAGCCACTGTGCGAAGACTGTCAGGGCTATGTCAAGGCTCCTCTCAGGTCAGATCCGAACTTTGAAAAGAGGTGGACCACCTTCTTAGAGTTTCAGATCCTACCTAGAACTACCATGTGCACCTGGAGATTGACATTAGGAAAACATATGCATATATGCAACTGGGGAAAAGGATGATGTGCAATTTTAATTCCTCTCTTGGGAAAAGAAAAAAAAAAAAAGGCAGGAAAAATAAGTAAAAAATAGGGAGGAGGTGGCTGCAATGAATGTTTCAGCCCATGAAGAGCACTTTCCAATTTGGAGGCAATAGACGTGCAGTTATGAGCAAGATTCAAAGTGTGACAGAAGAAGTCAGAGAAGTTAATTGCCAAGAAGAAAAATACCAGATGTGAAGCGGCAGCTCACAAAATCATGTGAGTTTTGACACTAATTTTGATGCAGCCAAGCCTTTGCTGCAAGTTTCTTTAGGTCAAGCCTTGGTAATTTCCTTGAGCTACAAAGGAAAGCATGGAATTTCCTCTCTTTCTTCTCCCTTAAGACATTTTCAAGTCTACTGAATAAGTCACAATGAGGACTTTGCATATGCCAGGGTAAATCACAGCCTTTGTGTAACTTCCACTGCATCTGCTGGAACAGTATTCACACCAGGGTTAACTTTGGCTTGATAACCTCAGTGGATGTCTTGCTTGTGTTGGCAGTCCCTCATAGAGTTTGTTTCTGCTGCAGTTATCTGGAAATCTCAGGTCTCCGTTAAACATTGATTTCAAAACATCTTGTATTTCAAATTTGTTACATTTGCAGGAAGGAGTCTTGTAGAAAAGGAAGCCGCATCCACTGGTATAGTCCCACTGCCCTTCTGAAACTCTCTTTGCTGCTGTGCCTTTTCACCCTCGGTGGGCATCCCATTTCTATTCTGAGCTGCTTGCTTACTTTCTTTTGAGTCAGCCAGTATTTTGCCTTCATATCTCTAACCCGAAAGAGTTGTTGTTCAAGACAACCTGGAAAGTCAGCAAGAAGCCTTCCCTCTGTCTCTAGTGTCAATTTCACTTTGGTTCTCTGTGGTCTAAAATAGCCTTTCATCTCACCCCAGGCAATGTAATCCCTTTAACAAACCTCCATCAGAAAAACATTTCTGCGTAGCTCCCCCAGAGCTTTCCTGCATTGAGGCAGAAAAGGAAAGGTAAACTTCCACATTCATTTGAAATCTTAGTTTGAAGCCTCTGAAACAGCACCAGTGTCTGCACCATCATTTGTCTATATTATAGTGGCTTTTCCTGTTTTCTTATATATCAAATATGATGCCATACGGTGTGGAATATCCCTTCAGCCAGTTTGAGTCTGCTGAGAAGATGAGGGGTCCTTGCATTAGTGTAAACCCTGCTTACCCTTACCAACAACTAAAAAAATCAGTGTGTTATCAACATTATTCTCATTCTAAATCCAAACCACAGCACTGTACCAGCTACTGGGAAGAAAATTAACTCTATCCCAGCCAAAACCAAGGCAAGGTTTGAGGTCACTACAGGGTTCTTTCCCTTCCCCTCCTAATCTGGCTTGCAGCCAGTTCGCTTGGGTAATTTCACTATGATAAACGCTTGGATCAAGAGCTACAACATATCTCTCTAGCAAGTTCCACAGAGAAGGCTAAAAGAAACATACATTGCAAAATCTTGCAACCAGCAGTCTTTGGCATACACCCTCTGTCAAGTACCTCTAATCAGGCAGTAAGGATTATAACCTTCTCAGGTCCTTTGCTCTGGGCTTGCTGAGGTGGTTCCTTTTTCGTGGACTTCTTCCTGAGAGCCAGATACCGGCCTGTTGACATCTTCATGATTTATTTATAAGCACATTCAAATTAATACAGTTAGCATTCAGGTAATATGTATCAGGGTCACAAATTATTAGAATAATTAATTATCGATGAAATTAATTATCAGCTTCATTAATTATCTATCTGTGATGGATGAATGAGACTGCACACACAGAAGACGATTTGGGGATTTCTTCTGCCTGAGCCATCTCCTCTTTTATTATCCTCTTTGTAAAAGAGGACCTGCCGTACCCGTTCAGCTGATTAGGATTTTCACAACTTTTGCAACTCCATGTTTTGACTTCACATGCTCACTTTCTCACGCAGTCTGTGCCTGCTTTCATCCACCTATCATGCATACCACCATGCATGCCTTAAAGTAGTTTTCTACTTTGCTTTCTCACACTCTCTGTTAAAACATGAGCTTGAAGGCCAAAGGTCTTTTTGTCCTAATCAGCTGAGCAGCTGGTGCAGCCAAGTTAACTTGTTCCCACAATATGAACTTGTGTAAGGAAGTTTACATGACATTCAGATTTTTGATGGAAAAAATTGAGAGACAGGTATCTGAAAACTAAACTCTGGGGAAACCTTGATTTTATTGTTTTTTCTTCCCTTGGATTCTTCTCTGCTTTGTCTCCTGATCTGTGTGGTTTCAAAACTCTTTCCTATTTCATGGAAATATTTTCATCCTTGACTCCTGCCTTCCAGCCTCATGGGGTTTTCTGTTTTGCAAGAGTCAGTGTGGGCTGGGGAAGGCAGGTCCTTCCTCTGGCAGTCCAAGGGCCCCTGTAATTTCAGTAGTGACTCAGCCCAAAGTGAACCCCACAGGGCTGGCAGTGACATCTTTCATAGTCACAGCACCGTACAGTTACACTGGTTTTAAGCTTTCCTCTCCAAAGTGAGTGACCTGCAGAGGGAAAAGTGAGATGTTGAAGTCCCCAATTTTTATTGTTTCTCCTCTTTTAATGTCTTTAACTTCTGACAACCCTTTCCATGCAGCTCCAGATTCAAGCCCAAAATCCCATGCTTTCTTCATAGGAAAACTAACAACTGCTTCTGAATAGCTTGCAAGTACCTGAACGTTGGTTTTCCAAAACAGATGGATCAATATTTCTACTGGGGAGAAAAATAATAGTCTATATTAATGCTTTGACTAATACTCAAGGGTATGAAGCACAAACAGCATCCAAAATTTTTTGCAACAGAAATGAAGTCTGAAAGAAATCTCTCATTCTGCCACCCATAACTTCCTAAATCAGGCACACCAGCATAGAAAGAGTTCTCACAGCCACATTTCATTATCTGAATGGTTTATTAGTATGAATTGTTATCTCATGCACAAAACATGATTTACTGTACCCTGCATCTTCTCAGAAGACCTGTGAATTGCTTGTTTGCACTATAGCAAGAGAGAAAGAGTGCTATGTTTGGAACTGTTGCCTTGGCTAAATTTTTATATATGCTGATTTTTTTACTTCTTTGGATAATTGTTTTTTTTGTTCAAAAACACTAACCTATGAGGAAAGGAGGTTTTTTTCTCACCATTATATTATTTAGTGCAGTGTCTACAGAGCATGTTACAATATTGGTAAATGTAATGCTAGAGCAGCAGCAGCAGCAATCCTGTAATTGAAAGAGTCACGAGGGACAGCTACAATAAAAACTGTCAGCATAGACCCGTGGATTAGCTAGGCTGAATTTCTTCTGCTTATAAGGGCTTTGGAATACACTGCGGAAAGAATTTTGAGGTGTACTCAGTTTTAATTTCTTTACACATTGCCCAGAAGTACCTAAAGGGAGCCTGTAAGAGAACTGGAGAGGGACTATTTACAAGGGCGTACAGTGATAGGAGAAGGGGTGATGGATGGCTTTACACTAAAAGAGGGCAGGTTTAGATCAGATATAAGCAAGGAATTAGATATTAGCAAGAAATGCTTTACTATGAATGTGTTGAAACCCTAGCACAGGTTGCCCAGGGAACCCATGAATGTCCCATCCCTAGAAGAGTTCAAGGTCAGATGGGATGGTCCCTGAGCAACCCGTTATACTGGAAGGTGTCTGTGCCCATAGCAGGGGGGATAGAACTAGATGATTTCTGAGGTCCCTGCCAGCTGAAACTGTTCTATGATTCTATGAAGTCAACTACACTGCTAACAGCCACTGGAAAACCCACAGGATGTACAGACAACTTTTTTTAATCTGATCACTTCAAATCTCCTCTGTGATTTTTTTTTTTTTGGTGCTTGCTGTGTCTCTCATCAGGATTTCATATAAATTTAAAAGAATCTCAAACCTTACTTGAGGCTTGCAAGTGAACACAATACTTCATGACCATGCTGCTTTGTGAAGCAGCTGTCAAGAAAAATATCTCTGTTCTCCAAGTAGTTTTCTCTGCCCACTGTTTTCAATTGGCTTTAGTAACTCAGTGTCAAGTAGTTAGTCTAGAAGGTTCATCAAGATGTAGCAATCACACTATAATTCTTAGGGATAAAATAAAGGAAATTAGAAAAGACTGTCTCCACTATTGCTGCTACACTGTCAAGAGCAGGGAGTCAGTGTCTACTTCTTACCTGGAGGCTGAGATAGTTGTATTGTGTGATGTTTATGGTATCTGCCAGTAGATGAAATAATAACTCCAAGCTGCTCTTGAACCCTTCCCAGATCTCACAGGTTTAGCCACCACTCAAGCTCATGTTTTGATTCACACGGAAGAGTGTTAGTGCCAGTCTTCATCCTCTGCACTGGCCGCAAAGGAAAGGGAAACCAACAAGGTCTAAATGCATCATTCATCAAAGATTGCCAGAGTTTCCTTTCACTTGAGATAACAATGTTCAGATTTAAGAAATTTTGTTATTATCACGTCAATATGAGAATCCTTTGGTCTGTGAATTTATTCATCCTCCCAGCATTTCCCCTTCTGGATCTGTGTCCTTCCACCAAGCCAGTCTTCTGAGTATTTCACAATGCTGCAATTATCACTGTCTCTTGGCATCAAAGCAAACACACAGTGAGGAAGCCTGCTAGGAACCACAGGAAAGGCATGGGAGAGGCAAGAGAGCCAAGTTTGGTGAGCAGTGCTGAGTGACATTACCTTCTGCAAGGGTTCATTTGCCTTCCCAGATTGTAGTAAACACATCTTCCCCTCTGGCAGAAAGGAGGAGTCATCAGTAAGTGTTACCTACTCCAGCTATTTCTGAGCCTAATACAAGCTTTGAGGTAGCTTCATAACTTACACAGAGAGCTTAACTAACTAGTGATTCCAATTGCAGAAGGGAGGGCTGAGCACAAAAGCAGAGAAAAGCACCAGTTTGAATTTTTAAAGGTAATTAGGTGATATTGCCATGGCACTAAAAGCCCTAAATGTCATTTTCAAGAGTAACTTGGGTCTGTAAAGCAAAGTCTCAATGATGTGTAAAGGGATTTCAGTCAAGCCACAGCCTGAGGTGAATTTCAGACCTACATAACACAAAGGCCATGCAAATAGCAAAAGAACACCCTGTAAAACCTGATCTTGAGCCCCCATTCAATGCCAGCACTATTAAACTTAGCAATCTGTGTTTCATTTGTTTTCTGAGGGATTCATCCCTTTTCTCTTCCATAGCAGAAGGAGCATGGGTCCTTCTGATTAAGGGCTGAACATGCAGGAGGGTGCAGAGAGTACTTCAGATAAACTGTTGCTAATTATTTGATAATCCACGAGACCCAGTTTATTTCAAAACACAAAGGCAGAGTGGTATTTTCGAATAATGAGCCAACTGGTAATTACAGAATATTTATGTTGGAGCTAAAACTATTTGCGAAAGAAACTCAATTTGTCTGTGTATATCCTTTAAATATCTTTGAATATCCCCATTGTTTCCAAAGATCCCTCGGAGAGCATTCCTTCATATGTCTGGATCAAAGGAAAATTGTGGTGCACGAGAAATAACACAAGCACTGAGGCAATAAGATTATTCAATAGAACATGAACTCCTCCATAATGTTAGAAGAGCTCTGCAACACAGAGCATAACTCTTTTAAGAAAATGGTTGCAGATTAAAAAAAAATACTCCTTGGAACATCAAAATATGACCAAAGCATGAGATGTGTAGTAAAAGAATCTCAAAATTCTTTTGAGAAAGAATCTCACTGAAAACCTCAGACTACAGAAAAATTGCTACCTTTATGGAGGTATTTGGTTCTGATTTTCAGAAGCACCATCTTCATGAGAGTCACAGTTTCATGCCTCTTCTACTGTAGATCATGTATAAGGAGGAAGAAGTAAGATGAAATGATTCCTCAAGATTCCAAACAGTGCTATGAAATGTTGGAGAACTGCCCACAGTTTGCCAGTGGAAGCCCAGACCTCTTGAAGGCCTTTTGTATGACACCCCTGCAAAACCAGCACAAATATGCATCCTTTGCAGAAAGGTCAGGCCCTGGGAGATAAAGGCTGTTGCTGAAGAGGAACACCCCAATCAAGGGCTTGCAAAAATGGTATGGGATGGAGCCATACATGGGGCACACACAGTGCAGTTCTGCAGTGCCAGGCAATATTTTATGTCTGTGGTTTTGCATAAAGACACAGGTAATTTCCAAAGCATCCTGTTACTTTAACCACGTGCTTGAAGCCCTAAATAAAGGCCACTTGGGGCAATGATGCAGACCCTGGTAACGGCAGTGACATGAGGAAGACTTACCATACGCTTTGGAAAGGAGTAATTTTATAAGAAAATAGATAGCAAAAATCAAACAATACCCCTAAAGTCTGAAACTTTCCCTCCCGGGAAAGGAACTTTTCATGAATACTTAGAAAGTTCCAGGTATTTTCCCAGCCACACAAAAGCTTTTTACCATATGACACACAAGCCAGACCAAAATAATTAGCAACATAACTCTGGTCTGGTCCTGAAAAAATCCTGGCAAAGTTAATCTGGGTTGATACTTTCCCATATAGGCCTGCCACATCCATTCATTTGTAGGTCCCACACATTGCTGGGGGTCAGATAAGACACTCGCAACGTAGATCCAACTCCAAACATGTCAGTAACTCAAATCAAATACATTTTCTCTCAACATTAGACTTATAGCTGCAGGCTGAGTGATACCAGTGACAGTGAACCTGTGCATGCAAGGGAGTATCCAATTTGAAGTGGGAATTGTTGTGAGAAACCCACTGCTGGGCAAGAAGGGACGAAGATAACCTAGAAAGCCTCTGCTCTTGTGGAGGTGATTTCTGCAGTTGTCAAAAAGATTCTGAGAAGCCTTCAGCAGAAAAAAAGAGGTAGATTCCTTCTTTGCAGAGAGCATCAGTCTATCTACCTGGTGAAGAAAAATTTCTTAAGCAACTGCCAAACACCTGATAAAAGGCTAGTATTGTTATAATACTCCAATCTGCATTGGGAACACCAATGAGTTTTACAGGTTCAGAAGGCCTACAGAGTAGTTTTCATAGGAAACACTAAACATTTTGGTGCCTTGAAGGAAAGTAAGTTGTATTGAGTCAAGGAAAATATGTGGGGGTCAGGAGCTGCATTGAAATTTCCAGCTCACTGCTTTTCAGATCTCTCTTCTGCAAATCGTGGATGAAGTTTCTCTAATTGATTTTCCAATTATTCTAATTTTGAGAACAATCTAGTGTTTATGAAATACTTTGAAAGTAGAATTGTTGGAGTACTATATTATACTATTCATCTTAGGATATCTTAGGAATCATAAAAAGACTTCGAACACTCCTAACAACTGTTTCTCTGTATTTGTGTGACTGTTCAAAATTAATTCATATTTGAATTCATGCTGCTCAAGAAAGATGAAAGGTTGTAGACAGATCTCCATCTAGACCATTAAATGACTGCTATTTCAGTCAAAGGTCTTGAGGCACCCATATTCTTCTAGGATTTTAATTTATGGTCCCAACTGTGTCTGCCGACACCATTACAGCATGGGCACACAAGGCAGTAAAACTACCCTCTGAATGCTCCTGGGAACAGATTTGCAGCATGAACCAATGAAATGACAAAGAAAAATACATCTGAGTGATTGCTCATAGAAAATTTCCCCAGGTTCTCACATGGCCATTTTCATTAGAGAGAAGAATCTCGGGTCTGGGTGTCTAAGCTGGTTGTCCACCCTCCAGGTTAAACCAGGTGCTGCACATCATCCATCAGAAGCAAAAATGGGCTTTCTAGGAACATAGAGGCTGTCTAAAGGATGTGGATGGGTTGGGATGAAAATGAAGCTACCAATATCTTACACCAACCAAAATCAATAATGCCTTTCAAAGTAAAAACCCAGACCAGAAGAAATACATAACAGCCAGCTACTCCTGTCTGAGAGAAAGGAGCAAAACTCACTTATCTGGCTTAAAGGCCATGTAGTTAATGCTTCTTGAATTTTTTCTGCCAGACAATGTACCTAAACAGAAGATTTTTTTATCTCTCCCACATACATGACTAAAAAAAAATAGCTGTGGTGTTAGGAGACATCTCTAATTGACCTTGTGTAGAAGCTCTGTATTCTACTGGTAATTAAAATTATTCTCCCATTGCAACCAGCTTCACTAAATCAGCCTTTTATTTTCTGAGCTGTCAGGACCTTGGCTGAAAACACAGGAACTGTTCAATTTTCATCCTTCTCTTTCACATTGTGGTACACAAAAAACTTCTACATATTCTTCAGTTTTCATAAGGCATTTTATTCTTTTAACTCAGAGCAGACTTCCTCCAATACTATATGCATTCAAGGCAAAATCCAGTTCCTTTTGAATGGCAGGATTCAAATGCAAAGTAACTATTTGCTTCTTTTTTCCCCCATAGTAACGGCTCTCCCTACAAAGTGCTGTGAGACAAAAACCCCAAAGCTGTAACCTGTAACACCACTGAAAATGTCCAGAACACACACCAACCCACAGTCTTAAAGACAGATTGGAGGGAGGTTGTGGAGTCATCGTCCCTGGATGTGTTTAAGGAAAGGTTGGATGGCATACTTAGTGACATGGTTGAGATGATGGGATGGTGCTGGGTGGGTTGATAAGTTAGGTAATAGGTTGGACTTGATGATCTCTGTGTTCTTTTCCAACCTTGTTAATTCTGTGTGAATAAAGGCCTGGGACTCTGGAAGTCCAGTCACTTGTAGCTAAAGTGTCAAATTTTAAAAATTAAGGAACAAAACAGATGTTCCCAAGAGTTTCAGAGCAGATGATTTTGGTAAAGACAAATTATGTGTATAGGCATGTACAGCAACATGAATTCCCATTTGGGAAAGAGTGACTAAAGCATGGGAATAACAATGCTGCTTGGTCCCACTTGGACCGGGGCATGCTTTGGGACTGAAATAGTCAAAATATATTAAAACAAATAAATGTTACATAATATGAAACTTCACTGAAAAATTAAGTTTTGTGAAAGGGGGCAGTGATCTACAGATTTGGAACAAGATCATAAAACAGTTTAAGTTAAAATAACAGGAGAAAAATTAGGATAGCCAAAACAATTATTTTTGACATCTTCAAATGTCAAATCTTTTTCTATTTTGAAAATTGTCTAAATACAATTTTAAAAGGCAACTAAAGGAAGTTCAAGTAAATGCCTCAACAAACCTTAGATGCTGCCAAAATATTTTATCCATTAAAAACTGTTTTGTTTTGTTGGTTTATTTTACCAAGTAAAAGGGAAACGAATTGCTTTTATTTGTACTTTCAGCATATGAAAATAAGCAATTTGCAGTGTGTTCTAGAGTCACCACTCAGTGTCACATCTTGTGACTTGACATGACTAACCCACATAAGATCGAGTGGTTTCTGACTGGCTGCTGCTGAATTACAGTGCTCACTAGTTCCCACTGCAAACTCCCTGAACTCTCAAGAGAAAATACAACTTCCCACCCATAGATAAAGCCCACCACTGTTGCAGCATTTTCTTCTTCAGCCTTATATTCACAGTAACAACACTGCTGTAATCTGAATGTGTGTCTAGTGTAAGGCTTTAATTAAGCTGGTTTAAAATGCTCATCATTCCTGAAAGTTCCTAGCAGTGAACCATGAGTTTATTTTCATTCCCTTGCCAACCATGCCTGCCACAATGGCACTGGAGCTGCTAGCAGGGAAGGGATTTAAGAGGACGGTTACCTCTCCTCCAAAACAGATGACATTCGTTACTCTCTTTGTGCCACGTTTTTTCTCTTGCTGAATCCCATCTTAAAGGTGAAAAAAGGACACACAGTGCTTGGGGCTGCTGGCTAGCACTGAGCAGAGAGGGACCCGTACTTGTACCTTTGAATGTACCACAGGCACTGCTGATCTGGCAAGGAGCTCCTCCAAAAACAAGAGCCTATCGGTGAGGGAACTGTGGGAAACAAAGGGGTAAAACACGGTGACTTCCCCACCGGGTTTCCTTTTGTCAGAGCATCTGCAGAAAGTCCTCGGCACCAGCCAGCTTCCTAGAGCACCTTTTGCAGGCAGGCCCAGAGCACCTGCCAGAGCAGGCAATGACCAGTGTCCTGATGCCAGTCACGGCTGCCAGGAAAGTTCCCCGTAGCAAACCATGGCTGCTGCTCGCCATCCACAAGCTGTCACAGCCTCACCCCAAAAAGCTCTGCACCCAGCATGCTGGGATGCTTGTACCTTCCTGCTGCTGAGCTGTTTTTCACCTGTGCTATAATTATCACTGCCTGCTACCACCCTTTCACCTTCCTCGGAAGAGAAGGCGAGGAGACATTCGGTCCCATGGCTCTGCTGAGGACATTGAGAACTGACCTGCCTGAACCCGCTGCTGCAGCCCATCTCCTTCCACCAGCGTAGTTGCTACTTCGATTTGAGCACTGCTTGTGCCTATCGCAAATGAGCACAGTGAGGGAGGAATCTTATGCCAGAGGAGCAGACAAACTGATCACACCTCCTTTTCCTGTACCTTCTCCTATGCCACATTCCCCCAGCGCATTATAGAGAGGCTGGAAAAGGGACAGGTGTTACAGCAGGAGTGGTGGCAGCAGCCCTGGGAGCATGCACACCCTTGCTTGTGCACTAGTGCAACATCCGTGCTTTGGCTTCCCTATCTCTGGAGTGGAGGTGAACACCTGGGTCACACTGCAGAGGCTGCAACTGGGCTTTTCCAGTCCTTTCAGTGAGAAGGCCATAAAGCAGAACACAGAATCAGTATGATTCTGTAAAATATTTTCTATATTTTGAGCTTATTGCCTATTGCATTGCAGCAGCTGCAGAGAAAACCATTGTCCTTTACACTGTCTATTAGCTATAGCAATGTACTGGATTTCAGAGAGCCTTATCAGCTCTGCGCTGAGTGGTCCTTAAGCCAAAGCCCCACTTTGAAAGGGAAATATGTCAATGCAAACACGCTGCCTTAGCATCTCAAGATTTTCTAGTTAATCTCTCATGAGGTACTAGAAGCATAGTCTCAAGAACCGTGGATAAAGGATATCAGATTGTGATGAGTGCCTGGCATCTTCCTTTACATTATCCTGGAAAACAGATAAATTATTTGCTAGCTTTGTGTTTGCAGAGTTCATAGGAATTGTCACATAGGTATCATTTTTATTCTTAAGAAGGAAAAAAGAAAATCCAGCCAAGCAAACCTGCCTTAGCAGTCAAGTAATACGTGTAAAGAAGATTAGACACTCCTTACAGTTTCTGTACTTTTTACAGATGCATAATAACCTGTTTGGATGAAATTTTTCTTCAATACTATAAGCTGTTTCCCTTGCTACAATTTGCACATCCTTATCTCTCACTTCACGTGTCACTACCAATAAACTTTAAAAGACTATGTCTAGTGTTATTTTGCATCCTGGCCAAGAAACCAAACCACTTCTGCCTCCAAGCATCACCCTGCAATCCTTCTCACAGAAAGAGCTGTATTTTCCAAGGCCTGGGACAAAATGCCGAAGCACTGATGTCATTTGCCTGAACCACCAGGCCCTTCTTTTCCTGCTTCTCTTTGCTTAACAAACTCCTGAATCATTCCAGCTCCACCATGTGACTCACAGCTTGTTCCATAAATAATTTGAAGTAGGAAGGAGCCAAGAACAATAAAAACAGAATCTGAAAGTGTTGGAATGAAATTGGTTACCTTGGTGTTGCTTTGTTGATGGTTTTTTTTCTTTTCCATAAGGGAATCTGCCCTGTACAAAGGGAAAAAGAAAAAGTCATCTGCTTTATTTAGCAGGAGTTAGCAATGCATGCTTTCCTCCCTGCAAAGGGCTAAGCTGATGTCACCAGCTTCGTATATTCCTCAAAGCCTTATACTGAAGTCGGGATGGGAGTATTCTCAGCTGCTTTGACTGAATGAAAGCCAGAGTAATAAAGTTCCTCTGTTGGCTTCATTGTGGGCTGTTGCAAGTATTCACTAGGCACAAAATACCTCACTTGGAATAGTGTAATCCCATAGCATCTTCCTATTAATATTTACCAAATATTAATTACATTAACCTTAAAACAATCCTCAATCATGTGAAGTAGAAAATATGTCTATCTTATCTCTATTTTAAACAGAAGACAACAAAGGCAAGAATAGTGATGCAAACAAGTCTGCACTAAAAACATGAATAGAATAGAATAGAATAGAATAGAATAGAATAGAATAGAATAGAATAGAATAGAATAGAATAGAATAGAATAGAATAGAATAGAATAGAATAGAATAGAATAGAATAGAATAGAATAGATTTTCTTGTCGGTCATAGGATGCACCTTCCACTGAAAAGGTTAGGTGGATTGTATGAACTACCCATAAAACTTTTACCTAAGCATCCGGGGAAAGAAGAGGTACCACAGAGTTTTGACATAGTATAAAAACTGTGGAAATAATATTGCAAGGAAGCAAATAAGCAAGGAAACAAATGGAATTCAGGGCCGAGTTTTCATTTAACAAGGTGCACTCCAAAATAAGGATTATTTAGTCCTGTGGGAGAGCTTGCCTATTTTCTGCTCTACATGTCTGATCTATCTACACAGCAGCTTTGAGCACAAATGTGAAGTTACTAAGCACAGATGTGAAGTTACTGCATATTTGGGGCAACCTTAGAGCCCTGATTTGTCCCATGCCACAAACAGCCTTCAACTCATTTACAACATAAAATTTTATTGATTATGTTACATACAGACCGCAAATGAGCAAATACTGGTTTCTTGGGGCACTGCAGATTCATCTGGTCACTGCATCTTCTGGACAATTCATATCTGAATGTATCACACAGCCTCTTCTGAATCTCTGTTCTCTTACCAGTTTCTGTGTTGCCAAATTGGATTAGCTGACCCATGGTTCATAGCACATTTGTGATACATGCAACTGTGAAAACAGTTTCAAGACTGCCAGGCCTGTATTTGTACAGGAGAATTGTCACTGTGGGAACATGCTGTGCAAAGCAGCTGTGCTTGTGGAGGGCTGTGCCTGAGGTGCAGATTTCCTTTTGAATACCTTCAAATCACCCTGGAGATTATTAACTCATCCATGATTACAGCTCTGTTGCCCACTGCTACAGGTTCTGGAATAAAATGGGAATTGAAGTCAGAGTGCCTCTAGTAAATCTCTGCTAAGAAAGAGCTCCTGTTGAAGTGGTCACAAGAAAAAAAGAAAAGAATATGAAAATAATAATGAAACAAGAAAAAAAGCTAAAATTCTCTACAATTTGGATTTATTTACCACCGAGGGATGTTTTTCAGTAATTTTGCCACTGAGTGTTTTAAGGCATTTCTTTCCCTTCTAGCCTCCCATAGTTCAGGGGATCTGTCATACAGATCTCATGTGCCTCAGCTATTCATGGCTTGGTCATTACTCATGAGTTAGACCACCTCCATTCTCTGCAGAAAGCCACTACACTTTTCATTTTCTAAGTTTTTCTACCAAACTGTGGCACTGACACCCTCTGGGTGTGGTTCAGTCAATTTTCTCATCCACTTCAATGAATCTTGACTCTGTACTAAGAGGATAATTTCGTCCCACAGCTTCTGGGAACGTTAAATGAAGTTGGACTGTCTCTTACTGGATCTCGTTTTCATGGCTTTTAGGGCAGCCTAAGTCTCCAGTGTACTGAATCTTCTTCATTTTATTTTCAGCCCGTGTCAACCTACCCTTTTATCTCTGTTTTTCTTCCACAACACAAAATAATCTGCCTTGGCCTCATAGATGGTTTGAATATTCACCAGCATGGCTCAACCTGCAGGGGAAAAAGCATTCTCAAACTTTTCTTGTGTAAAATTCTTCAGGTACACAGAATTGCTGCTCTCTGTGTCCTCTAGCAATTCTGCTTGCTGAAAACCTGTCAGGGAAGTATCAGTATTAGAGCAGGTAGGAATAGCTGTTCAAATGTCCATTAATTAATGGACATTCTGAAGAAACTTGTTGTAAAATTCACTGTTCTTTAGAATTGCATCTGCCACCTTGGAAAAGTAGATTCTCTCATTTTGCAAAACTAACAAGTTTTGTGAGTTTCTCTTTGCAAAAATCTTTGTGGGGTGCAGGTCCTGGATCTGACTTCACTGGGATGACTGAGTTGGACCAGGGCCAAAAAAAAGCCTTCCAGCTTGTCTTTGCTGCTTTTCCTGCCCTCAGAGCAGGTATATGCTGTCCTCAAAATGTATCAGGCCCAACTCTAGAAGTATTAGGATTGCTTCCCTAAGGCATTCAAAAACATTCAAACTAGAAAATGTTGCAATGTATAGCAAAAGAAAATTTAAAATTAGAAAGTGAACTCTAGATAAAGAAGGAAGTAATCTGCTGGATGTGTATCTTGCTGTCGCCACAGTATTATCTCCAAGACAATTTTTCATCACAGTAATGGCAAGAAGACAGAACTAGCAGGCACCTACCAGGACATTCAGTTTAGCCCACTACTAATACATCCACCCACACCACCTTTTCCCATTCATGACTGCAGCAAGATCCATCTTTAAAGCAGTCACAAATCCCACTTGTGGAGCTACTTTTTGAATGCCTAAAACTCATTTGCAAACTTCAAGCATAAATGTATTCCTGATCATTTGTATTCTAAGGCACTTGTGGCTCCTTTTCTCCTGTCTGGTATTTACTTGCCTGATGCATTTCCAGACAGCAAACATATCCCATTTCTGTTTTTATTTTGCAAGGTTAAACAAATCATTCCCTTCAATTTCCTACTGTAAAGCAGAATGCCTGTTCTGCTGATCTCACTGCCCTTTTCTGTATCTGCCAGCTTCGATTCACCTTTCTGCAAAGACAACGATAAGACCTATATGTTGGAATTAAAATTACCTACCTCAAAATAGGAGGAAAAGTTATCACTTTTGAGGACCGGTTTAAAACTTGTAGAGAAAACCCCAACAAGACTTATACCATACATGCTAAACTTTTTCATTTCTAATGTCTTTGAAAATAGACTTATAGAACAGAAAAATGTGTCTCTTCTAAGTTATATCTTGTATAACTGTTATAATTTTATCCCCATCTCAAAAAGGAGTTGTTAGAAAATAAATTGCGAGGTTTGTGGGATTTCTATTGTGTCATAATAGCGCTGCTTCTATCTCTGAACCTGGGATTAAGGGCTTAAGGCAAAGACAGACAGCTGAAGTGAAAGCCTATGCACTGACTTCAGCAGACAGAAAGCTAGCTCCAGAGGAGTGATTTTCATATTTCTGAACCAATGGACCTTTGCAAGTCCACAGAATTTCCCTTCTTTAGGCAGAAGCAGAGTATGGTGTGTGGCCTGCCAAACTATACATCCTTGTGGCCCCAGTGTTTGATCTTTACCAGGATGCATCCTACAGAAGTGCTGATGCAACCCCTGCAAATAGTTAAACGACTTTCTATAGCCTTCTGACACAGAGTGTTTCCCTGGAGCAGATTTTGTGCAATGCTTTCTTAGCAGTATCCTCAGACATGACAGAAGCTTTTAAAGACAGTTGAAAGACCATGGACATATTTTCTCAGTCCTGATGTAGAAATAGTCTCATAATGAAAAGCAAAATGGCTATACTTGGCAATCATTTCAGGGCCATTGTTTCCGCAGTCCCAGGAAGGATTCCTGAGTAGCAGAGGTAGCACAATGCAATCACAGCATTACTATCAATTTGACACATTAGGAGTCCTTCCAGAAAAAAAGGTTATCACCTCCTGGTGACATTCTGCTTTGCATAGAGGTATTCTCCAAGCTGGAAGAAAGAAAAGCCAAGAGATTCACACTGTCATCTGCTTTCTGTCCTTTAGAATTTGAAAATTTATTTTATGAACAAAAAAAAAGAAATACATGCAGACACTGAAGCCATAGTGTCAGCAACTTACTCAGAATATTGGCCAGATGCTTTCTATAGGCTGATTTTTGAAGCCATCAAAAATAGAGGAATTTCTTCCCTATGTATAGCAGAAATAAAGTTCAGAACAGAAAAATGCCTCATGGACAACTCAAGAAATTGCTCCACTTCAGCAAGGAAGAAGGAATAATTATTGCAGTCCTTAAGGAATAATTATTGTCCTCACTGGGCCACGTTAATTCCCATTGTACATAATTTGTAGGTTAGATTTATACAGACTATATGTTAGTGCTCTACTCACATACTGTAGAGAGAAACATCATCCAGGGATTTTAACTTTTCTGACTTTCTAAGGCCTGTAGTACATGCTTAGTTGGGTTCATATGACAATGGAAACAAGAAATGTTTGTTTCTAGGTCTTTTCATTTGAAGCTATCTGAAATATACATATTGTTCGTACCACAAAGGATATTTCAGTGTATCACACGGACATCAATGAAATGCATTTTTGCCAAACTTTGGTTGAAGTCATGGAGAAGTCACAATCACAATGAGGGTCAGTCGGTCAGGAAAGTCTTGACTCTCAAGCTTGCTCTATTTTCTTGCAGGAGACTGTGCACATATTTATCCATGGGAAATAACCATAAAAGAATTAGAAATCTAACTGAGATTTAAATTTGCTTCTTAACATTTTCTTAACCTAAGACTCGACATACTGGGAATTGCCATAGGGAAATACATTAAAGTAGATGTAAATACAAAAGTTTTTGTGAAAGGCTAAAAGCCAACTCAAGAGGCTGAGACATTCCCCCAAGATGTCTATAGCAGGCTGGTACTAGGAGAGGATCCGAGACATCTAAAAGTACTTAATGTCTCAGAAACACATATTCAGGTCTCCTTTTTTCATCACAAGGACTTATTAGATCATCTGCCTTAGAATATGAAGTAAATTCAAGCATGCTCACAATATGCCTATGTGCTCCAACACTGTTACCTATGCTGATAAAGTGTGACAGAATTCCCTGGAATGAATGTAGCCCACTCCAACTTTTCCAAGCAACTTCTGGGCCTGTTTTGGTAGCAGGAGTGTGTTGGGAACCACACCCAAGCAGCCACCTACTGCAGGCAAACCCAATTCACCAGCATAGATGGAGGCTGTTCCATGCCAGTTGGCCTGAACAACTGGGAACATTCCCAAGCATGTTTAATACAAACCCAGCCTACGTCCTTTAACAAAATTATAAAGTCAAATCAAACAGTCACTGAAAAGCTGTTCTACATACGGTTTTAATAGTGTGCTATTTTGCAAGTATCTGGCATTTTCTGGGCTTGCTACACTAATCGTGTGCTCCACTGTTAGAATTTCACAGTTAACAGTGGAGCTGCTGAACTCCGTCAAGTCTGTGATGAACTGGCTTGTTTGGAATGACAAAGGTAGAAGAACTTAAAAATAAAGAGATTTTCTAAGGTCAAGTTTGGCCATGACCTACGTTGCAATCACTGAACCTTTTCTACATGTGACAATTTCATTATAATTTTCTGCTGTGTCATTGCAATTACCTCCCACAGCCAGGCACCATCTAAAACAATTCCAAGAAAGCAACTGCTCTCCTATTGTGCAAGTGAAGTTGGAAACACAGATGTGATCAATTGTAGGTTTGGCAAACTCCAGACTCTATTTTAAACTCCAATCGCAAAATCTAGGGTGTCCCATTAAATTACTGAAATCAACACCATACATTCTTCTCTTCAAAATCAGCATGCAGTCATTCCAGTTGGAAAAGGACTTCTAGTGGTCTCCAGTCCAATCTCCAGCTCGAAGTGGATCTAGTTAAAACAAGTTACTCAGGGGTTTGTGCACCAGCATGGCTCAACCTGCAGGGGAAAAAGCATTCTCAAACTTTTCTTGTGTAAAATTCTTCAGGTACACAGAATTGCTGCTCTCTGTGTCCTCTAGCAATTCTGCTTGCTTCAAAACATGTGTTATGAAGTTCCCCAAGGGTGAGGAGTTTACAGTTTCTCTAACAATACATTCTAATGTCTGACTACCTTCATAGTATAAAAATATCCTTTTACAAAGTCAGAATTTCCCATGTTTCAGCATGGTAACAACCCAAAACCCTGCCAGGGGCAACAAGAAACCCCTAAGTTTTCCCTAAGGGCAAGCAAGAACCTTTTCAGGGTGCAACTGTGAGTAACTGGGAATTCCTCAAGAGCACCTAGGAGCCTCTGGGGGCAACTGGAAGTAATTGTGAATCCCTGAGGGCAGCTCAGAACTATGCTGAGACAACCAGAGATAACTGGGAACCCCCAAGGGCAATTGAGGACTCCAGACATGAATCTGATCAGTCATGTGCACAGAAATTCTGAGTCAGCAGAGATTTTAGTCTACTCTATATGCCCAAATGGGCCAAATTCAGATTGCACTGTGACCTTAATTCCTAGTATTCTCAGATCCCAAGGGCAAGACTTTAGTAATATTGGTTTTCAACATAAGATTTAATAGGTATTTGTAGATTATTGTAGAATGCAAGATTGAATATGAAAAGCTTGACAGCTAGAAGCCTACCCCTTACTCTGCCTCCCAAATTAGACACAGACAAGCAAGAACCAAACAGGTTATTTCCTTCCTCGTGCATTTATGTATCTACATGATGCCAGCTATGTAGATGAACACCAATAAACACTAATCAAAACGTGCAATATTTTTCACCAGAGGAGTTTTATGAGACATGATTTGGCCTTTAAAGTAATTGGTCTGATCCTTTCATAATAAGGACAGCTGAGCTCAGTCAGGTTCACTATGATTCATGATAATTCTGATTGCTTCCATTAGGAGGCTTGCTGCACTAGGAACAGTAAGGGGGGAAAAGCCCTCACTATGTTCATTAGGAGAATTTCCATACCATTGAATTAAAGACAAACCCATCAGACCTATGTGCCACAAAAGCTATCCCCCATGCTAAAGTGCTTTGCTGGGTCAGAGCAGGAGATGATGACACCATTCACTGAGCATTTAGGGCAGTGTAGGCATATCCCATCGCATGATTAAGCCCAAAGGGAAGCACTGAGGATTAATTACAAGATCTTTTTTTCTAACAAAGGTTCAAAACCTTGTGACAGAAGATGCACTGTGCCTGACTACTACTGAATTCGGTCTCGTACAGGCTGCCAATGAATTTATTGTTTGGTCTCTGTCTTTCACAGTGACTCATGTTATGACACATTTGTCAGGGAAATACTCACATATATGAAAATACATGCAAGGGTAAACAGGAACAGTATTAAAAAGGGAGGTCAAATTATGGTTCCATTAACCTTGAGAGCATCTTTTAAAAGGAGATGAAAACCAAAACACTAAACAATCAAACTTAACCTCCAGCTAAAAATAGGAGGTCTTCAGCTGAGCTCTTTTGTACCAGAGCAAATATTTATAGATTGCTCAGAAATCCTGAATAATGGAGGTTTTAATGGAATCTATGAGGTTCTTAACTAAAATAGTGCTAACGGGTACCATGATGAGGCTTCTCAACCATTTACCACAGAGGCCATTGTGCTACTAAATGGTTTGCAGTCTCTACAACCATTGATAATTCATATTTACACATTTAATAACTCCTCAGAGGAAAGCAAGTGATCATTTCTGGAGCTTAATGACAAAGTAGGTAGGTAAATGAAGAAGTAAAACCTACAGCTTTCAAATTTCTGTCACATCCATCAGGAAAATTTCTGCAGAGAGAGAGAGATCTATTAAAGACAATACATAAAAACAATAGTGTATTTTTGCCTACCATCCATCTGCAACTGTAAGTGATGAAGAATTTGGAGCACAATGCACTCAAATTTTTTAAATTGTCTGGTTTTATTTAAGAATTTCCAGTGTTCATTTTTAGACTTTCCGACAGAAAATAAGTGGTTCAATGTAATATCAAAAACTTGTCAAGAAACAAGCAAGAGACCTGCAAAGTTCTTACCCTAAAGAGATCTCTCTGGTAACATTAGACAATCCAGAGTGTGATTAAATAACTCAGATGCTAAATCCTATGGACAAATGGTATGTACTATTTGCTACTTGTAGCATTAATAAACAATTTTTGCATTGCTTACAACTTCATTGTGATTCTATTTTAAGGCACAGGATTTTACAGGACCCATCGGGGTTGTTCAGGTCTAAGTGTCAATGCAAGGGACTGAGATATTTTGATCTGGAGCTTGGAGAGAGAGGAGAGAGCAACAGGGACGAGAACTAAGGCTAAGTCTGAACATTTTTGAATTCACCATGCCCATGGTTCACATCTGGAGTGTCTGTTCACCTCCACAGCAGGATTTGAGACCTACTGACAGTCACAAACATGCAAGATCTGATCTTAATCCCTATAACTTTTATCCCTGCTTTAGAAAGTGACTTTGTTTATGAGTCAATCGCCAAGATATTTTTGGAAGCTTGTATTCTGGTGATCCCAAAGCATTCTTTTCCTCTTATGAAAGCTTTAGTATTTCTTTGGATTGTGGTATATAACTTGAATATAAATTCTGGCTGAGGGCTAAGACTAACTAAGAAGAGTGGGAATGATGTTTTGCAAGAGATTAACCTCCTTAATTTCTCTCAGTCATTGCTGTGAATACCTAAGGCACTTATTTTTGAAACAACATAATCTAAAATATATGTCAAAAGGTTAAAATGAACATTAGAAATCCAATCCAATCCTTACAATAAGAGATTTAGAAAAGTTCAGTGCAAGGAACTGGCTTTAAACCAGTAAGTAAACAATGCTTCTTATTTTGTTTCAGATAGCTTGAGAGGGTGGCCAAATAGCAGTTTAAAGTAAGAAAAAAACAAGTCCAGCTTTTCCTATTTTGCTAACAAAATAAACACATACTCATAGTTTTGGGTGAGCTCTTGATAATAATAATAATTACTTGAAGAATTTTTTAGCTATAAACATGACATCTGTTTGACTCTGCACATTGTTACAGTTTTTCTCTGAGTGCCAGTCATAGTAGCAGTACATGCCAAATACTGACCTTTTTCTCATAGATGGCAACCTTCCAAAACCTTTGGCTATATATAACTACTGGAGTGTTTGAGGAATTTGGGGAATGAAAAATCTCCAGCAGACTAATTTGCTCAGGTCTGTTGTAGAAGCTTGAGACCTATCTGCACATTTCCTAATTAATGGTAATTCAGGAATATCTTTTTTGCTTGCCTTTGTATCGTACATTATATCTACAATCCACCCAGACCATGGCTCCTGCATGCCTCCTTTAGTGGAAGTGCTCATGTGAACCTCCATCAGCTCCCATGCCCTTCACTTCTATTCAATTCCACTACTTCACTACCCCTTCAGTGGTGCCAGGATATTTACTGATTAAAAACCCATATTTGAACAAACCTCAGGTGGTATGAGTTTGCTCTTAGGGAACATTTATTTGAGACGTGGTTATATAATGCAGCTATAAACATCACAAGGTGAACTGGTCAGAACTTTGTTCCAGGTCGTAAATTGGGATACTTTTAACACAAACAAGTTCCCTGCTCTGACTCATCATTGTAACTACTGAAGAATGAAACAAAACGGAGAATGATGGTGCTGAAGGTGGCACTAGCACCAAGAGTATCCATTAATGTCTTAAAGTCTCCTCCTATGCCCACAAACCTCTACCAAGCTGATTTAGGAAAAAACTGATGGCTTTATGCCAAAATTGATGCTTTTATCTCACCTGCTGAAGAAGTATATTGATATCTGTGTAGACCATTCCCACACAGGAACTCAGAACAGCATTCAAGCAGTTCATCCTTTGCCAGCAATACTTGGTTCAGATGAAAACCTCATGATCTAGAAGAGAGCTCTGCCTTCTCCTATGCTTACTATGTGCTAGCTGGGGGCCATCCCTCTAGCCAAAGGTGACCAGGAACTGGACCAACTTTCGTGTTTGTAAAAGCTATCAAACAGCAGTATGTAACAAATTGTTCTGCAGAAGAAAATCTTCATTTAGCAGCTGAAAGTTAGATCTTTTTTTTTAACTATTCTGTTATTGCCGTTTCTCATACCATAACTGGACATTTGAAATTGTATCTGGATACCCTATACATACAGGAATGATTTTTACTTTCTTTATTTTAACTCTCTACTTTGTGATATACAGACTTCATTTCAGTTCCAGTGGGCCTCACACTTCTCTGTTAAAAGTGCAGATGTAGCAGATGCATCACCAGGTGTTAAGTTTCAAACCCTCTAGTAGAATGTTGCAGATCTGAAATCCTTTATTTTTTCTCAGTCACATTTCCCATTCAATGAGCAGATTAAGGATACATATCTCTGGTCTTCGTTCCCTGCAATACATTCTATTTTCCTTTTTCTTCAAAGATGGAATAGGAAAATGAGCTTCTAAAACAGCCAGACAAAGCCAACAGTTTCAACAACTACCATTATGAGATGCAAGGTCAGAAGCTTTTACCTGCAGAACAGCGAGTACACCATCGTCTCAAGTGCTTTATAAACCACGCTAAAATCTTTCTTAGTTGTTCTTGTGTCTTAGCATTATCAAGCATGGGCAAACAAAAAGGAGCCAGGATGTGATTAAAAAGTATCATGTAAAAAGCTTCCTTAGCTTTGGGGTTTTCTTAAATGCTTAACTGCGTTACAGAGTTCTTATGCATTTGTGAACTTGAGTAGCAGCCCACCGTGAGGATTTTGCTGGCGGTTCCCCATGCCCTCACGGACAGACATGTGGCAACTTGGGCTGTACATTAAAAAGAATGCATAGGAAAAAGTTACAAGGTTGTAAAATGTTAATAGTCATTTGCTTCTGTTTTTCAGTGTAAAACAACTTAAATAGACTCATCTTGTTAATACAATCCAAGTAATGAATAATATTCTGGTTTTGTGATTTATTCTACTAAGTCTCCACTACATATACTTGTATGTACTCTCACACACACTCAGCTACAAAATTTTCTGCTGTGATTCTCCCCAGCTAAAATGCACTATAGCCACTGCTACTACCAGCAAAGAAGGAAATGAGGTACAGCATGTTGTTTAACAATGATGCTCAACAAATTACTAACTAGAATGTTCTATGGTCAGTTTCTTTCCAGTACACTGTACTGAAAGCACTTGAGAGGTCTGTCCTTTCTAAAAGATTTTCTTGTGTAAGACTCACATTTATGCAGAAGGCAGACGCACATCTGTAGTTTGCTCCCTTTCAATAAATAAGTTGCCCACAAGTAAAATTTAACAACACAGAGAAAGCAACGGATAAACCTATCTTCTGATGAAGCAAAAAAATCTTTTTCTGCTACTGGGATATCACACACAAAACTACTTGAACAAACATCTGTTGTCCGCAATCTGAGAGTAGTCTAGGTTTTGAACCTAGCTCAAAGAGACCCTAAAACATGGGCAGATGTGTGGTTAAAGGCAGCGCACAGGATTAGGACAATCCTACCCTCTTCCCTCAGATGAAAGAATAAAACCTCACTGCTGCCAGAGTGCTGTCTCACTGTCAGCAGACATTTGGATGGCCTACGACCTTATGGCTTGTTTTATTGAGTACCAGCCTTGTATCAGTCAACCTGAGCCTTTGTCCTTGTGAAATCATGCCAGAAAGTTGCTCAGGCCAGGGACAGATGTCCTTTGTTCCAGAACAGATGCGGCCTTGCTTTGTGCCCTTTCTTTTCACAGCCTCCTGGCTGGGGCTGTGGTGGCACCCTGTCCCCCTAAATTGCCATGTCTGACATCTGCCATGGCAGCACAGTGGACATCCCTCCTTGAAGGCAGAGCAGCTGCGTGAACCATAAGGGCACTGCTGCTGTGCAACTGCCAGGATCTCTTTGCTGCTGTGGCTGCTGCAGCCCTATATGTCCACAGCACAGGTACTTGTGTGTGTTTGTGTGTTTGCATGCGTGTGTGTGTTTGTGGGTGTGCTCACCTGCCCATCTGCCTTTCATGCTTGCAGGAGGTGATATGCCTGTGACTAAAAGGTGTGACAGCAGCACTGATGATGCAAAGCAGCAGGATATGAGGAAGCACTGGAGTTGCTACAGCTGAGTCAGCAAGCCCCAGCCACTCAGCCTCTTACAGCAAGATGCTGTCTGTGCAGCAAATTTCCTATTACAACACACTTGCTCAGTAAATTAGAAAAGTACATAGAATGGTCTCAGCATTCCCAGAGTAGACCAAATTATCTGAACTTACATCCCTAGGCTGGCTATTTCTGCTCTGAACTTTGCAAACACAACAGCACTCACATTAAACATGGGACAGTGAAGACAGACTGGGAGAGTTTGGGTTTTTTAGCCTGGAGAAGAAAAGGCTCCAGGGAGACTCTAGGGCACCTTTCAGTACCTAAAGGGGGCCTGCAAGAGAGCTGGAGAAGGGCTTTTTACAAGGGCATGTAGTGACAGGACAAGAGTGAATGAATTTACACTGAAAGAGGATAGGTTTAGATTAGATATTAGGAGAAAACTTTTTAAGGGTGGTGAGGCACTGGAACATGTTATCTAGAGAAGCTGTGGATGCTCCATCCCTGAAAGTGTTCAAGGCTAGGTTGGATGGGGCTTTGTGCAACCTGGGATAGTGGAACATGTCCCCAGCCATGTCAGGGGGTAGAATTGGATGATCTTTCCAACCCAACTCATTTTATGATTCTATGCTTTCATCTTTCAGAAGACTTCCAGACTTACAGATCTCACTAATGAAAGCAAGGATAAAGGCATTTAATTTTTCTTCCCCTCAGAGTTCTGCTTCTTTACCATCATTCAGAAAGAAACTGTCCACAAATCTTGGAAAATCCCTATCCAACAGCAAGCATGGAATCACTTCGGCTGTGTCTAAACTGACCTTAAGCATATTGCAGGTTGCTGAATCACCCAGATATTCTGTCTTTGTAGACTGTCTCACTACCTTTCATTTGTGCCAGCAATAAGTAGTATAGCAACTGGAAAATAAACTACTTGAAGGATCTTAAAATTAGGGTTTTTTACTTTTTGCTAAATTCATTTTTAGCCAGATCAATTCCTTGGACCATCCTACAATAACATCCTACAGTAACAGAAGCAGCTGGGGTGGGAAGAAGCATGGTCTGACAGCCAGCTGGATTTGGACTGGCTTCAGCCGTAGTAAACCAGCATCTTCCTTAAAGGAAGGATCCCTCAACCAAAGCATGATCAAATGATCGATAAGGTTTAAAAAAGATGTAGTGAGTGATAACAACAGAGCCTGAAGTAGACAAAAATGGTGCATGAAGTAAGGCGGTGCATTTCCTTAGTGACCCAATGCCTTGGTGGAGCATGTAATGCCTTCCCTTTTCTGACACACCACTGTGTTTGCCTTGTGGCTGAGGATTAAGCTACCTAATTTCTAATTACTGCCTGGCGTGTTGAGAACCTGCTACACACACCTTCTGGATGGTAAAGCTACAAAGCTCACTTCTATGAAACTCAAATAAAGAAATATCTTAAACACTAAGAGGAAGAAAAGCTCACTGTGAAACCTCAAATAGCTATAGCTGCTCATGGAACTGGGGAGGAGAAGATCTGAGTCTGCTTTGAAAGGGTAGGAAGAAATTTTCACTATTTTCATAGAGAAAGTATCTTAATATCATTACAAGACTACCCCTGCAATTGTAAGCTGTGGAGTGATTTAAAACTGTAAACTAAAAAATAATCAAAGAGATTTCCCCTGATGTCTCACATTCTCCTCCTGAGGCACATATGGTTGTCATGGGTTTTGATGTTTGCTATCACATCTTTAATTTGTAGGGAAGTTTTCTGTAAGCTACAACATGTAAGGGCAAGTAAATACAATATTCTCTGGCCCCCAGGGCATCTGAAACAACTTTTGTCTCAGAAAAAAGGAATCATTAGGTTGAAGTGCAGAGGCTTACTCAGAGGCTTCACTTTACAGGGCAAATCCTTGGATCCTCTTACCTGTGAAAGCAGTAGTTTGAGAAATAGTATCCCAACATTTTCTGTAATAATTTTTTCTGACTAAATTCAAAAATAATTCCAACCCCAGGGTTAGGGTTTTTTTGTACAGTCACTGTACAAAACTTTCTTCTTTCATCCAGCAGTTGAAGAGGAACATGTATCACATCATCAGCCTGGAGATTAGGGCCAGCAGATGAATATCAAGGTTTGGTCTCCAGTGAAACATTAATCGTTTCTCTTCCTCAGGCACTGACAGAGGCTTCATATCCCTCCTTCAAGACTAGCCATCACTCAAAGATTATCTTTAACATACAACTTCTTTCAAGCAGGCTAATCTCTCCTATTGTCTAGACTGCACAATACAGTCTTCAAACAAGAAGTGCAAATGGGGACATTTCTATCTTGTCATCCCTCTTATGTGAACAGTCAAGAGACCAACAGGGAACAGAGTCTTAGCTCTTGGATTTTGTTTGGACACTGTAATAAAATTGCAATCCAAATTGTAATAATATGACAGGAGAAAGATTCCTTAGACATATTCTTAGACTCCACAAGCATTTCCTCAGAGATACTGTTTGAAACTCAGGGCAAAGACCTTCATTCTCAGACAAAGGGGTTTCTATCTTTTCTAGATGACTTTTTGCAGAGGCCTTTCCTTGGCTTGCCACTTGGACTCCAGTTTTCAGATGAAACTTCATTCTTTGAGAAACCCTCAGAAAAAAAACAAACCGGAAAACCGGTCAGTACCAGGGAAGAGGAGGCAAAGTTTATAATGTGCAACAATTGGGTGGCTCTCAGCCAACACGAAGTGAGGTCCAAGGGTTATGTATGCCCTGCTCTTTCTGACTATTCTGACTGAATGCTGAAGATCCCCAAAAGGCAGATGTTACTGCAGACTTGTGTTGCAGGTTCTTTGTTGGTGTTTCAAGGGTTTTATTTTTTAAAAGTATTTTTCTGGCCACAGTTTCCATCTGTTTTTCCTGGTGTTGGTGGATGGTCAATTAACTAGAGTTTGGGGAAATCAGCAGTTTTTTGTTTGCAATCATTCATGCAGATATTTCCCTGCCTTCAGTCTGAGCTGATTTGCAAAGACAAACAACTAAAATAAACATAGCTGTAATGCTGCCTGGTTCACAGTCAAGTGAATCTTCAGCTCTGAAAGTACTGCATGATTTTTAGGTAAAAGCATAAATCAGACCAAATTTATTTTGTATTTGAAAGAGATCCATCACCAGATGGGCCTGCCTTGGACCTGGGGGCTGATAGAGTTAGGCTGTGTTCACGCTTCCTTCCTGGGAGCAGCAGCAGCAATTTCAGTGAAAATACTGAGAGAATAAACACTGAACCCTGATCCTCACAATATAGTCTTTTGGCTCTTTGTGCAATCCTTGGTTTTTGCATTAGCTGACTGGGAAAAAACACCCTGCAAATAGTTCCTGGCTTATTCCCCTGACTGCCCTGCTCCTCACCCCATGCTGTTTGTCTTCAGCTCTGCCAATACAGCCCTTTGCACAGACAAACTATAAAACAAGTAAGGGGAAGAGTCCAGCTTAAAAAAAAAATTCTGGGGGGAGAGGATTTATAACCCAAATTGGTTCCCTAAGCTCATTTATGGTGGGATTCCACCAGTCACTATGTTAGTCCAACTGAATGGGAAACCTGGAAAGAAGAAGGGGAAAGTAGGCAGAGATGGAGCAAGTCTGGCTGCTGAGCACAATAGCTTGTGAAACCCTGATTTGACCCAACAGGGATCGGAGTTCCATCAGCCAGCTCTCATGCTGCTGAAGCACCCATCTTATCCTACAACACCACAGGGCAGCCTGAGAAGCAGATTTAAATAGCTGTGGGCCTTCAAAAGAAGATAAAAGAATATGTAGCTTTAGGGGGATAAAAACAGAGGGTAAATTTGTTTGCGCTTTGTTTTTTATGACTAGATACTCATCTGAAGTCCACTGAATTAAAGACTGAGTGCACTGTTTCTGTTTCTGAATACAGATCAAATATTTTAAAGATTTCATCAATTCTTCCATTGGCTACAAAGCACTGAGAAAGAAGACTGGGAAAAGATACCAAAAGGCAAAATAAGCATACAGCAACAGAAACAGCTGTACACCATTGACACAGAACATTACTGTGAGATGTACTTTATAATAATTAGTTGATCAACATGCTAGGCAAGGGATTTTTTTCTGTTTTGAACCAGTAGATGCACAGATGGGGTCTATAATAGAACTGGCATGTGGTGGATTTTTTTTCTTTTTTTTAAGGCTGCATAATTTTACAACCATTCCTAACATTCATGTGTGTTGATATAATGGGAAGAGTACTCAAACTTCTGAGAATTAACATTGTCAAACTGGCTTTCTGCCCATGAGGTGACATTGAAATTGCAATATTCCTTGTCTGGAACAGCAGTAGTGGCTACAACCAGACTGTGCAGACTAACAGACTAGTACTAGTAATAGCAGTAGTAGTAATATGATTATAAGTCATTTAAGAAATGTAATTTTCCCCATGTTTTCAGCCAGAGGTACAGTGACAGCTACCTTGATGAGGATCAAGAAACCGATCTGCCTCTGAAGCAGAGTTAGAAATGAGCTTTTCCAGCTCTTCTTGCCATATACAATATGGTTCCCTTGTGAAAGAGCATCACCAGTACTCATTTAAGCTTCATTGATAAACCACATCCAAGAGCATTCCCAAGTGCTCCAGCATGCTCTTCTCCACCAGTGAACATCATCTGTGTAACAAATTTACCAATTTCATCTGCATTCTTCTAAAACTGTCACCAGATATGATCTGGCAGTTGGAATGGTCTAGTGGACCCTTCTCAAGAGAGGAAGAGGGTTCTCCTGTGACAAGCCTATTCTGGAGGTGAGCTGTCCTACATAGGTTGCCAATGCTTGGGTTGTTTGCGGACACAGCCATAAAGGCCACTCCACAAATGTGCATTCTGATTGCTAGTTTGTGAGTTTATTAAGTGCTCAGATTTTCTAAGCCAAGTTTGAGGAGGAGTCATAACTCCTTCCTCATTCTCCTGTATCAGTGAGAAGTGAAGAAAATTAATGAAATTATATCATCAGTAATAAAAAGCCTCAGCAAAAGAAAGGTGCATCAAGAAATGTGTACTCTGCTTCTCTCTAAGCACAGTGCAGGGAGTACATTTTGCTCTGGGATTTCCACGAAGAAGCAATTAACTCTTGGAGAATGGTAAATAAATATGAGTCAAGATTTTAAAATTTGGATATGTTAGAAAAGATCAGCGCTAGGGAAACATACAAACATTCTTTCGAAATTCCTCTAGTGCTATCAGTTCAGCTGAATGCCACTAGCTCACATGAAGTGCAGGGGATCCCCTAAGCAACTCAGCACCTTCAAAATGCTTATTTAAAAGTCTGGTTGCAGCAGGAAAAGCCTAGCCTTTAGCTATATTTCTGTCAGAGACCCACACATAAACCACTATACTAAAGGAAGCTATTTGAGCATTTGGTCACTCCTAAGAATGGCCCAAACTATCTGCAAAAATCCTGGTCCCTGGGATATAACTCAGTTGTAGTATATGTCACTGCAGTCATACTTGTCAGTGTTTTAAAAGAAAGGCCTATATAAAGCTAATCTGATCAAACCACAAGCTCAGCGCTTAAGCAATAAAACTGCAGTTTTATCAGTCCTTATTACTGCTCAAATTTTAAAATCTCTCTCATGTAATATATCTAAAAGACTCTTGATATCTGCTTTTAAAAGTATGGCTACAGACAGGAAAATAATTGAGTAAAAACATAAGAAGCGACCATAATCCAACTAACTTCTAATCAAAAGCCTCTCTGAAGAGCTTTGTATTTTGGATGGGTCCTGCTGATCCCTTTTATTTGTTTGGTTTTATCAGCAACATTAGTGAATCAAAAACCCTAAGAGCTGAGGCCAGCAGAGGCAGGCACTACATGGCACTGCACCAACGTGAACCTTACTACTCCCAAACGAGTTGTGCAAATTCTGGCACATCAGGTGAACAAAGCTCACTGCCACCAAAAAACAACACTACATAATTCAGTGTCTGAAGCATCCAGCACAAAGAAAACAATGCTGTGCCAGTACTGCCATAGATTTTTTTCCCACTACATTTGTCATTCAGATTATTGCCTCCTCAACTGCTAGAAGCTGAATTCTCACCTGACAAAAGCTGTTTGGAGGAAAATCCCTCAGTTAGTTGACTTTCTCTATTTTTTTTTCTTCATTTCTTTAGCTCTGTGAAAGGCCCACCCACAGTTTTGGCTCCCTATTGCAGCTCTCTATTCTGTTAAGTTCTTTTCTTGCTCAGTTATTTGCAGCTTCCAATTAGAGAAAAATGTCTGCAGGGCCCTTATTAATTACAAAAAAAAATCTTCAGTACTATAACCAAATTTGGAAAGCTACAAGCCTTTCAAAATACCTCCTATCTTTTTAGTTTGGTTGGTTTTTTTATTCTGTGTCCCGACTACCTCCCTCCAAAATCATTAGCCAGGACAGATAAACACAAGAAATATATTTTCACCTATGGCAGCAATTCTCAGTCTAAGGTTTGTGAACAACCATATATCCATGATGCTTTTCCTCAAGAGATGCCAGAGAGGTTCTCAGAGGGAAATGGTTGCAGCACAAAATATAAGTGCTGCAGGACCACCTTTTGGCATTATAAAATGCTTATGTAGGGAGTGGGAGTTTTCACTTGAATAATAACAAAGCACTGTAATAACTCATGAAAACACCTCCGTGTCTCCATGAAAGGATATAAACAGAAATATCACCTGTAATCTAGGCTACTTTCTTCAGGTTCTGCCTGAAACTTAGGCTGTATAGGCCTTTAACTGGCTTTTGTAAAACATGTTCCCTGTCTCCAATCCCTCCTCTGGTAGGGACACATGCATTAATTGAGGCTTCGTTATAATACTGTTACTTCAGATCTTCTTGTGGCACAGTTCTTTTTTAGCCCTGAAAAACAGTCTTCATTACACTGCCATTTTATCTCACTTTATGCAATTATATAATAGCATATACATCTGTTAAATATGATTATTAGTGAAGGAAGAAATAAATTTCCTGTAGCACAATCAATAAAATTTTTTATAGAGAACATATTTATTTTTTGACACATTATTATATTGACTCCTGAAAAATAGAAGCAATGCACTCATTATTTATCCAGTCTAACTTGAGGGATAATCTTGTCAGTTTCTTCCAAGAAGAAAGGATGTTGAATATTTGATACATGTGATTAGTGGAGTCTGCAGTGACCTCTTCTAGTATTCTGTATTTTAACAATCATTGAACCTAACAGAGCAAGAGAAACAGGCTTTAAGTTGTCATGCATTTGATAGTTTCACAAAGCCATTACATTTCTTGAAAGGCAACAGGTAACCTAAAAGGAACTTTAACCAAAACATGGCTAAATGTCACCATCCAAAACAAAAAGTCATGAGAAACCACCTGGGGGGTTGAATTCTGTGCCTGAGTGGGATTCCCTATGGGATACTAATTTTTATTAGAAAGGGACAACAGGAACACTGTTGGATTTACCTCTCATTCTCAGCATTACGATTTCAAATTACTACAGTAACTTTGTTTTTTCTGTAGCTCAGCCCCTTAACAATTCTGCTAGCTGCTAAAACCAATGTAGAATGGAGTAAAACCACAGTGAGCTCTAGAGGCATCGCTTTCACAATGTCTGAGACACAGGTTCTTTCTTTCCAGACCCTAGTATTGGACAGTGTTTGTAAATGGAATTTTAGCTTGGGCTGTCTTTCAGTCCAAAAGGGTCAGGCAAAAAGAAATCCATGCTCACGTGACCACGAGTGAAAAAACTGAAATCCCAGCTGAGCCGCTGCTGTGCTGCATCTGTGGCAGATGCTGAAATTCACCCTCGCAGAGCAACCCTGGGGATGCTACAGCACCCACTAGGTTTTTTTCTGCAGTAACTGTGCCAGCTCTAAAGAGCATTGCATTTTCATTGTGAGGCACAGTGAGGGAGGCAGCAGTGTGAAGAAGGGAAAATTCCAGCTGTGGTTGTGTTTTCCCTTCCTTCCCTTCCTTTTCCACAATAGCTTCACTGTCAGATATAACAACAAACTGCGGAACTGCATTCATGCTGATCATCAAGTGTAATTCCTTCCAATTTCAATCTCTGGCTGTAGGGATCATTTTTTTTATGCACATTTAACTAGCTCCAAGCCCCTTTGCCTATTTAAAAAAGCAGTATCAATTATTAATAAATTATAATACATAATTAATAATGGTACTCAGTAGCAGTCCTGCCTTGCATTGCTTGGGCTACTAGCTAATCAAGCTTTTTACACTGAAGCATGCTTGAAAAATAGTTTTAACGTGATCCTGTCCTTTAAAGGATATTTTCACCATATATTTCTAGAATGACTATCCAGCTGCTCTTCCTTTCCCCTTCAGAGCACTTTCCAAAGGCACGCCATGATGGTTAATAGCATTGTCTCCGTTCTGCAAGCAAAGACAAGGCATGGACAGGTAGAGCATCTCATCAGCAGAGCCAAGAAGAGCAGCCAGGTGCACCAAGCTTTGTGGCCACATCCTATTGAGCCAGTCACGTGCAAAGGAGCACCTCGCTGAAATAAAGGGAGCATTATCTTGGTAGAGCTTCTTACACAAGTATGGCAGGAAGAGACTTTGGGGCTCAATCCTGTCTCCTCAGGACCCTTCTCAAGCACTGTGCTCCTTGCAGAAGAATTTATTGAAAGGGTTTGTAATTTATTATTTGCCTTTGTAGCTTTCAGCATTAACTACTGCAGTTCTCAAAAACCACAAAATAAATTGAATTCAGATCAGCAAGACCAGAGCCACAGATAATGAGAGAGCTTAGCAGCAGGAAAAAAGAGAATTAAATAGAAAAACTCATTGAAAGGCATTCAGATCATGTCAGTGCCTACTAAAGAATGTCAGCATTGTCCTTCTTTGGGGAATAGGAGCTATGCTTGATGTGGCATTTCACAAGGGAAGAGGTTTATTTCTGAATTTTATTTTGTTTGGAGACTTCTAGCTTGGCCTTTTGGGTAGGAAAATCTGGGGCATAGGGCAGAACATCATATAATTTTTGTGAAGAAAGTCCCTTTTCAAAGACTGTACATATCAAATCAGGCATGTAATCACTGTATTTGCTCAGTACATCTATTCTCCAAAACCTAAGAGTAAGTTTCTACACTTGGCAGAAAAAGACAGTTAAGACAGAGCAGAAATGGTGGTGAGATCACTATGCTGTGTGGAACAGCAGTGCTCCAGGACTGCCTGATAGGTTTGCAAAGTTTTTAACCCTTTTTTGTCCTTCTGCTCCTCTCTCAGGTAAGAACAGGGAACTATCTTGGCAGCACTGTTATGTATGGCCTGTCTGTATTGTTCTACTTTTGTTTACTACTAGATTTTTCTTGGAAAGAAAAACATTTTTAGACCATCACAGGAAATTCATCTGGGGCTTTTTACAGAGCATGTGGTAGCCAAATTCTGACTCCTGCATAGCAATATATATATACAACAACTTGTTTTGAAGTCAACTCTTCAGTTTTTCAAAGGAGAAATAGCACTGCCCCCTCCTGCTGGGAGTAAGGCTACATATTGCTGATCACAGTGAATTCTCACAGTGATCACTTCCAGAGGCAATAAAATAAACTGCACCTCAGCATTTGCTGACCGTAAGGCTTTAACGGTCTTGGAAAGCAACACATTTTCTTTTCTGCCATAAGCGTGTGAATTTAAGTTGCAAATTCTTAATAAACACTTAATCATGTACCTTTTTCCTGTTACATTTCTCAAACGCTTTGAGCAGAAGACCTACTTCTACAGCTGATCCAAGTGGCTATAAAGTTCAAAATACACTTGGCACCTTTGAAGCTTCATTTAACCATCCAGGTTCTTCCTACATGTCAAACAGATTTGAACCCTGAGTCAGACACTATAAATTTTTGGAGATCAGTTTGCACTGGTCAGATATGGCAAAACCCACTGTGTACTAGAACTAATCCTAGGAAGTTTCTTCACTTCAGCCTAAGCAGCCTGCAATAGCTCAGAGGCATCTAAACAGTGCTGCGTTTTGAATTTCTACACTGAAACACTTTTATAAGAATATTGCCTCCTTTCTATCATTTTTCCCCTTGGAATAAATTAGCTAGTTTTTGTCTGCCTTCTAATATGCCCTATTAAACGGAACAAGTACTAGTACGAAGTTCCTTTTCACATTAGGCAAAAAGAATCAGTGCATATACCATATCTTTCTTGGAGTTTGTCTTATAAAACACGTGTTATTATTTTGCACATACACAACAGCAGTCTCAGGCTTCTACTACTAATGATAGAGATCTGATCTATTATCTTTAGCCCAGCGACCTCTGAACTCATGTAGTCTTATATTCATCCAGCCTTTCTTGTGATTATAAACACAACTGATACAGCTGCGCCTTCTAAAACTGAGTTCCATGTCTTGGTAGAAGCTTGCTCTCAGCAATAGCATCAGGTTAGGAGTCCCAGATGCACTGTCCAATGCCTCGAGAATATCTGGGCTTATGGTGGGTGGAATGTCACTGTTTCTCCCTTTGCGACGTTGTAAAGCTATCCTCTACTCCGAAACGTCTGGTACTTGCAAACTGCTTTTGCCGGAGGCTAGATACCTTTTATTCACACCACCACAAAGATTTCTTTGTGCAACAGCGCCGGGAACGTCTAGGAATCCTGTTTGGCTTCATTTATATCTCTTTGGATGTTGTGTCTGCTGTATTTTAATATGTTAAGGATTTCTGTAGAACTTGTCAATAGCCACAATGGTTTATCGGAGAACCACTGGCTCAGCTTTAAGAGTGAATAGTTTCATCCTTAGTTTAGTACTTCTGTCACACTAGGATCAAATCCAGACACTCTTTCAATTTTTGTTACAGTGGATCATCTACACTTGATCTTTGCCTCTGACAAGTAGGAATAAGAAAAACCTCTATTTTTGTTCAAGGTCCCAAACCCATATGTAAACACTGTAGTTTAATACATAATGGCAGCTCTTTCAAGGCATAAATATATATAGCAATAACAATCATGCCTTTTTTGAGAAGTTCTTATTTCTGGAGGTATAAAACACACAGATGGAGTAGGGTATGCATGTGACCTTCACATGCCTGACCTCTGCAATGCGCTGAAAATCCTGCTACAGAACAGGGGGAGCAACAGTCCCATCTCAACTGGAAAACTGAATGAGATTAAATACAACAGCAACAATTTCTCACCTGATCCCTTCTACAAATAAGGTTCACTAAATTGCGCTGGAGCTTTCAGAGGTCAAATTCACCCGCTGAGTTGCAAGAGTTACAACAGGGTTCGGTCTGGTTTCAGCACAGTGAATAGCTTTTGAGTATTGCTGGGGTTAGTGTGTGCAGAGTGAGATGAAATCACAGATTAGAGAAGGCTTCATTTGCTGAGACATTTTAACAGTATAATATTACAAATAGTATACTACATTTCATTAGTTTACCTGTTGAAAAAAACCCAACCCAAACAACTCCAAATATTTTCCATAGAGACAACAAGTCAAGGATAGGGTTTCTGATGTAAAACAGCTTGTTTTTAATTTAATAAACAAACAGATTTTCTGCTGTAAGAACTTTTGAATAAAACAATTCCATTTTTATTGAAAAAATCTTTTTGGCCAAAATCAAAACTCCAACTGAGAAGGGGAGGGAAAAAAGTTTTGAACAACTTCTGCAAATATTCTGGGGAAACTTTAGGGGAGTATACACAGAATGTTTTTAAAAGCATACATTTAAATTTCCCTTGTTTTACTCTCTTTACTGCTGAGCTTGCAGAAACGACAGGCTGAGGGGAGGAAAAACTCCTCTGAAGCACGTTTGTGATCCTTGTGGCCTGGCTTCGTCTTCACCTCAGCCCCTGGCACAGACTGCAGCAGCCCCAGAAAGATTCTCAGGCACGGCACTGTGATGTTTTTCCCTCCACACTGAGGTAATGACAACTTGTATAAATCATTTTTTCTGTATTCCCCACTGTTCCAGCAAAGAGCCGCAAACAGAACCTATTTATCTGAACACTATGTTGGAAGGGTGAACACTGACCTAAAGAAAAAGGGACAGGGAAAAGGGCAACATTCTTTTGATAGTTTGAAAGGTTGTGTGAACTCTGGCATATACAAAGTGTTTGTTATAATGATTTCTTTAGCACGTGAGGGTTTAGCCTAAGAAACTTTAAATAAATGAAGAGCTTTATACAGGGAAAAGCCATCTCTGAATAATATTCCAGCAGGGAATATTTCAGTGAGTCACATGAAATGAGTATAATAAGAGTTAAACTGCTCCTTCTCCAACAGCAGATTTTTCTTAAAATAAATGCAATGAAAACCCCATCCCCTGAGTATCATTTGGTATTCTGGAGCCAAAATCCCCCCTTATTTACACATAAATCTAGGGCCTTATTCACAGGGTACCAGTTGCCTTGATTCATTTCCCAAGGAATGCACTCTCCATCACTCCAGGTACAATCCAACATCTGCAGTCTGGCAGTGGCTCTCAGCGGACATATTCCAGAGATATATCAGGATAACCACATTCAGAGCTAAATTCTTATGCTTACAGCTAATGAAAGCCTGATGTCACAGTTTTATGTACCAGCAGAGGCCAGCAATATCTGAACAAGGGTAGCTTAAATTACCACATACTACAATGTTCAGACTCTTTTTACAGCAATAAGAGAAAAAAAAAGCACCATTTGAATCCGACTCGAGAAACGTAAGGCTATTATTCATATTGCAAGGAGATATGGTGTGTGTGATGAACTGAAAATGCTATTAGAGAAGAACATATTCCTGTTATGATAGGCCAAGTAAATGCTGGTTTCACCAGTACACTGTTAATTACACATTCACTCTTTCACATAATGAAAAAAAGTCTCATGTAGTGTCTGCAAAAGGGGCTTGCACATTTGCACATAATGAAACTTGCAATGACAAATGTCAGCAGTACCATACACTGATGCCATGAATAATGCATGATACAGAATTGTGGAGCTGAAAGCAGAGGAATAATCTAACACGCTGATCTTAATCTCCCCACTCCCCATTTCTCTCCACAAGCAGATAAAGTCTAATTTTCTGAGCACTTCAAACTCAAATGGTTTCAAGAATTCCATTTCAGATAGAGGAAACTGATCTGTGGTCAATGGCAGCTTTGCGTTTTGGGGCATCAATTCAGGATGGGGCAGGCAAACACAATCTCTCAACTTACGTATCTGTCCACGGCACTACCTGGGACTTTATTTGACACAGGTCTTGATTTACCTGGTTGCTTTTCTCCAAGAGTGGTGTCTTCACAAAAATGGTGGAGTCAATGAGAGGAAATGTGGAGAGTCAACACTTCCTGGTGTATTTACTTTGACTTCCAACTTTTCCTTGTCAGCTGGAAACCTCTTGAAAGCCTGCTTTTGAACAATAACTGAGGATAGAGAAGCAACCATCATGTTTTCCTCATATTTATTCAAACAATACTGACTGGGTTACTGAGCTGTGCTTTTTGACAGCCTGGCAGGGCAGATGGTATCCAAAAACTGCCAGATCAAAATTAATGTTTCCCAACTGGCTACAGGAAGCACTGCAATTGCCTGAGATGAGGGTTTGCTTTGATAATCATTTGATTAAATAAATGGATGCACACTGACTTCAGGAGGCATCAGCACATGCTCCTGCAGAGGAGTCAGCATGATCAGCTTCCCAAGGGTAGAAACAGAAACACCCAAGGGGAAGTGGGATGCTGATGAAAGCTGGAGAGGAGTAGCATTGCTGGTCTGCAAGGGTATCTAGGAAGAGACTTCAGGTTCGGCAGTTAAATGAAAAACCTTTTAATTTTGTGATTGATATTTAAACTGGAATTTGAAAAAAGTTTGACTTGAATGAGGCAGTACAGGTCTAATTCTCCACTGATAACACCTCGATTTATCACACCTTGGTTTTTGCATTAGCTGACTTCACAGCCTTCTCTAGACTAGAACAGGAGGGATATATCATTTAGCTCACAGCAAAAGCACATTCACTTTATGGAATGTTGTGAACTTTGATTCAACATGATCTTACTCTGCTGATTATCTCCAACCCTTATGTACTCCACTACACAGGTTTTTAATATAGGTGCAAGCATGTATATATAATATGTAGCTTTTAATTACTGTTTCACACTCCTAAATACCACCTGACTCTTTCCTATACAAAAATCCACATTAAGAGCCCCAAAGGGGTTTTTAATCATGTTTCCTCCAAATTATACATTACAATAGACCTAATTATTTGATCATGTGCTTTTTAATCCACAAAAACATGGCCTTGTTCCCTGTACAGAAAGGTGTCTGTAAATGCAGTAACATATTAAAATAATCTAATTTGTTTGCGTTTTTTTGGGGTCACACTGATTTGGGGTCACAGATTTGCAAATACTGTTTGCTGCACAGGTCTGTGTCATTTTGTCCCACCTGAACACTTTTTTTCTCTAGAATTTAAATGATGGCTTTAAGTGAAAAAAACAGAACTGCAACACAGATCACAAAGGAAGAAAAATTATATCTTTTTTAACAAGACAAGTAGAAAGTCCATGAAAGACAGCACATAATTTTTAATACAGAAATCCCATCAGTGAAACAGAAGTATTGAGCCTGGGAAGCCAAGCCTCTTTGCCCAATGCAGGCAAAGAGTGAGACAGGGTCTTTGGCAGCATGAGGCAGAATGACCCAGCAAGCTTGCTTACTTACACAAACATCATCACAGACCACATAACAAGAGCCTTTAAATATTAAAACGCAACATTCTTATGCATGCATGTGCAAACACAATGGAGTGCTGGAAGATTGTCTATTCAATGGGCATTGGCATACTATTTATATACGCATGCATGGGCAAAGCTAATGAAATGCAGAGAGAACTTGTTTTATTGTATGTCCAATAACAGTATATGCAAAAGGAACAGATTTTTTCAGAGACTGTTAATTCAGTCCTCTGAGAACTTGTTTCTTCCTGGCACAAAAAGACATACCAGCTACCTAGAGATTGCAGTTCAATTCAAGCTTATGCTTCATTTTGGGTTTATGCCAATGCGCTGCAAGTCCAGTTACAATCAGAAACTAAAAGCTCAGATGATACTTAATGGGTTTTTTGATAAGGATCTTTGTTTCTGTCAAACATGTTTCCATTATCACTCACTGAGGTCAAATCAGTATCAAACGCTACAAAAGATTTTTGCTTTTTTTCTGGAGAAGAAAAATCAAGCATTTTTTATTCTTGAAAAATTACTAAACTTCCAGAGAGAAAGGAAAAAAAAAAGTTGATGCACCAAGGACAAGTGTGAGAAGTATGATTCAAAGAAGGAAATGCTGGATTAGACTATCTGAAGACCATGAAGTAATGCTTAGCAACCAGCTGAGAACTTACATGCACTCAGATGCCAAAATAAACTGGCCGAGAACAGAATATTCATTTCCCACATTTCAGCAAATAACACTTTTACCATTTCTGATTTTCAAATGAGAACTGTACATTCCCTTCCCACTACATCTTTTTTTAAAAAAGTAGTAGCAAAGATCAAAAACATTGCAAAAAGCCTGGATTAAACCGAGATAAAATGTAATTTAATATATATTCCATAGCACTAAGGTTCTTGAGTAACTGGATCTTTTAGCATAGTCCTACCGCTCTGTCCAGCAGCAATTAAGCATTTGCCATATGTGTGCAAAGCAGAAAGAGCTCTGAAGAGGATTCATATATTTTGAGGACATGTACATCACCTGAGAGCTTGAGATTTAATGCTGTGTTATGTCAGTTCTGACCACTGTAACTTGCAAATCAACTTTCTAAATGCAACACGTTTTACTTGAATGGGGTCCCCAAACTGTGCTATGTGTAATACTGAAGGGTGACAGGCCCCTTCAAAGTGGCAAACAGTCTGACAGTAGTCTGACAATCACCATTCTGCTGTCACTGATGGTGTATTTATACACAAGTAGCTCACTTGTCAGCTGCTCACTATCCACAATGGAATTGTTTCTTATCCAGACATGGTGTTCCAAGTTCAGCACAAATAAGTAAAAAGGGACTGACTTGATATGAAACCCAAACCCCTCAAAAATGCCTACAACCTTATGCTGGACCTCCTTGCAACTCTTCTTTTGACACCAACATGGGCAGGAAACTAAGCTGAAATTGAACAGAAGTGAAACTGAAAAAGCTTCTAATCTCTTTGGTTCTCTCCAGGCTTTGCTCTCTGTAAAGACAGGTGTGTCTCGCTCCCAAAAGGTTTGGATCAGAAAGCCTGAGCTTGAAACTCAATTACTTGATATTCCACAGTTCCAGGGTGATAATTCGTAGCACATTTCAGGTCAGGAAGTAAATTGGTTCCTGCATAGTGGTTAAAATTTCATTTTAGCTCTAAGAGAAGATGCAGTGAAAGGTTATTCATACAACTGCCTACTCGACTTAACCAGACACGACAGCTGGGAAAAACAAAGGCAGTTAAGACCAGGTTTCTGTTGCTTTATGCTGCAAAATTTTCTCTACAGTGGCTTTCTGTCCATCACCAAGTCACCCAGTGCAGCAGCACCAGAGCAAATGCCTCACAAATATGTTGTGTGAAAATCGGTCGGCTCTGATACAGCCTATCCCACTGCCATGACCCAGTGGAGTCAAAGCTTGGCATCCTGCCTCATTGACTTTGAAGGCAAAGTTTGGCAGCAGGGCTGCTAAAGTGACCATGAACACTACTAGATAGTTCTGCTAATGCAAACTTACAAAAGCTAATGAAAACGTCCAAGCTATGTCTCCCATTCAGCCTGTGTAACCACACTGGATGCTCTCAAACTACTGCAGCTGGTTAAGTGAGTTAGGGTACACCAGGAATAGCCCTCAAAGGAGAAATCCAGAAGAGCAATTACAAGGTTACTGAATATTATGAATGAGCCATCAGGGCCTTTCAGACCAGTGGATGTATCACGTCTGCCTCCAGCTTGCATTATCCATTTTTCAAGCTAATGAGAATGACAGAGTTGCTCCAAGCAGAGTAATTTAGCACTACACTATACCTTTTAAGAAAATACAGTTCCAAATGCTGGAAAAAATAGCTAAAATATCTGGACAGACCTTGTACCTTCAGAGTCAGTGAACAGGAATGGCCTTCTGAGCTTTTTTTAGGGATGCTTTCCATTTCTAGATCAGCTGGTCAGTTTTTTTCATCATATCAGATCAGCACAAGCTCTTTTTAAAAAGATTTTTCTGCTGCTAGTTTTAAATCCTGTATCTTTTTTTACTTGATACAGTAAAATGTCTCATCTTCTCATCCTCACATAAAACTCCCCTGTCTGTGCCAGGTAGCTAGTTATTCCTGCTCTGTACTTTACATTTTCAGAGTGAACCTATTAAGTCCTTCTATCAATAAAAAGGGAGGGAGTAAGTTTGGTGATAAGAGGACTTACTAAGCTGCCAGTAAATCAGATTTTAGAGACGTCAGCAGACAATTAAGTGATCTGCAACTTGTACAGTTATTTGAATTAATAATTCTGAATTAATAATTACCAAATGCAGCACGACAACCACATTGGCCAACTGATAAGATTCATGTGAGTCTTGAGTTTTCTAATAAAATAGCCCTTTCTTCAATAACTGTGTGGTGTTGTAACAATTTCTACAAAGCCTATCTGACATAATCAGAGTTGGTCTTTTATAGTTTGAAGATCTCCCTTGCTCTTTGGAAGTCTGCTTGTTTGTCTTCTGTGATAGGTGTGCAAAACAGTTCAGCAGCGCTAATCTAATCAGCAAAACAACAGATGCCAAACCTCAGTGGATGCTCCATACCAAGTGATTTAAAAATAACTTCCAATTGGGTCCCACAAGAGACACTGTAATAGTAAATAGAAAACTTGAAGGCTAAAATCAGAATTCATGCCCCCAAAAGGTTACCCTTATTAAGAGACTCATGGTAGAAATTCTAGAGGAGATTCTTTTTAAAACACAGCAGAGATGGCAGTTTTGGATCAATGGGAGCAACTCATAATCTTACTACTGCTTACTATATGTGTTATTAGCTGGTGGCCTTGCCTGTGAAATATTTGGACATGCAGTGCATGATCTGTAGAAGTCCATCTGGAAAAAAGTCCCTTTTCTGCTTTTACTGGATGATGTTGGAGAAGGCTCACCACATTGCTGGTTCAGGCCCTCGGATCATTTACTGTGTTACACTAAAACAAACTGCTGAGCTTCATTTTCCATCCTTTTGCATTCATGTCATTAAAAATGGGTTTAAGTGTCCCAGATGTGATGCAGAGGAACAGAGCTTCAAGGTTTCTGCATTTGCCTACCAGAACCAGCTGTTCCGCCACAGCTCTTCCCAGCAGTGTTGATGTCAGCAGTTTTCCTAGTGGTATTTTGCTTCAGTAGTTCTCAGTCCCATTTTAGATCACACATACAGAAACTTCTTCCTCTTGCTCTTTGGGTCTAGAGATTTTTTGTTTCTCTTCTGATATTTTCCTCTGCAATATCTTGGCAACATATTAACCTTAAGAAATCAGTGTGAAGAGGCAGAATTAATAAAACTGACTTATGCAATAGGACGTGTTAAAATTCAAAGGTTGCTTTATTACATGTTTCAGTAGAAGTCTATTTCAAATTCTACTAGTAAATGGCTAGAATCATCAAATGCATGCTCAGCTGAATAGTAAGAATCATTATGACCTACCTAATAAGGATTTATGCTGCATTGACTGGAATGTAACAAATCCCAAACACATGGAGGCCACATAACTTGAAGGGAAGGGACATGAGTCCTTACAGTCACATATAAACCAGACATGAATAAAAGAGCTAGTGCACACACATATGAACAAACTTGTCCCACTTTCCCCATTCTGCCATTGACAACAATGCCTAAATTGCCCTAAACTGCAACAGATTACAGAACAGAAGATTTATGACTCTCTAACAATCTCTGTGCTGGAAGCATTACTGCAAATCATGTTGCTAAAATAAATCAAATAGCTGGAGAAAGTTAGAATATTTTTCCCCCTTTAAGAGAGCAGCTTGCTTATTTAACATTATTATTATCCATGTTTATTATTCATTTCTGGAACCCTATTTTTACTAGGCAAAAGATTACCAGACCACAGGAAAGGCTCCATAAATAAGAAAGATGGGGGAGAAAAGAGCTCTGTCAGATGTGAAGCATCTGCTGTTTCCAAGGAGGTATGTGGTTTTGGGATTGTGTTCATGGATGGGCTTCAAAAGCACTAGGAGTAAGGTTGCAGGATAAACATCTATACCAAGATCACATGCAGTATTGCTTCTTCTTCATCACTCAAACCCAAACACTGTATTATGATTTAAAATATCTGCAAAACATCTCTACTTCCCTTGTTATTATACACCATGTCTTTTTGTACCTTGTCACAAAAATCATCACAAAAAAAAAACAAAGAAAAACAACATCCAAAAAGCCCCAACCAACCAATTAACCCAGAAACAAACAAAAAACAAAAAACCCAAACCACAAGAACCCCACCAAAACCAAAACCCCTAAACCAAACACGCCTAGTTACACCTTAGGAGTAAGACACAATGTTTTCTAAAGCGTGGTGTTTGCAAAGAGGGACTGAAATTATTGTTTCACAGGTGTCATGACACTTTGGGCAGCTTTAATCCGTTTTCCACGGTTTGCCTAAAAACTCAGATTCCCCATTTGCCTAAAGTCTGCTAACTCTTATCTTCTAAAGAAGGCAAGTCTTAAATGATATGTATCTGATCTATACTAATAGTATCTTTTGCTGGAGGAACTATTTCGGTCAATGGATCCAGCAGAGCATCCCATGCATGGCTGAAGAGCAGCAGAATCACTGCATTTGGCAATCATTCTGAAAATTGCCCTGTAAATATATAATAGTTACAATGGGGCAACTGCATTTGTACTAGGAGATTTTCCTAGCCTGGCTCCACTAGCCAGATGACACCTTTCCATATCCCTGGCTGAGAATGCTGTGTCAACACAAGTCTGCAACATAGAACCCTTCCTAGAGAGAGCATTGAGATTCTGTAGAAGAGGCTCACACATGCCAGTGGAGACCATGAGTCTCTTCACTTACACCAGTGCAGAAACAGTGCAAGCCTACTAATTTCTTTGGATATGACACAAATTTACATCAGTGCAACAGTAGAAGACACTTAGCTCCAAATCCAAGCTGCTGCAGTGTTTGGTGCTAGTGACCCAGAATTCTGATCTACTTTCCAATAAGGTGATTGAGTTGGGTGTTTTGCAGCTGGATCTAAGTTACATCTTCATCTGAAGATATGCTGGTGTTTTTTTTACTTAAACTATCCAAATGTTTGGATTTTTGCCTCATGCAAAGACAAATTGTTTTACAAAAATTAAAGATTACAAGGGACATTTGCATCAACATTTGTTTTCAATGTCATGATTTCTACCAGCTGTAGACCTGACCTCAAAAACCCACTCTAATGTACACAGTACAAGTCAAATTGCACAACACACCTTCTAGAAGCACTGTATTACTCTTTTGGGCAACTCGTCAGTGACAAAATGGGCTTCATACTACTTCTGCCTCATACACACAGTGCTAGCAGGAAACCCCTCCCTTATAGTTGTTGGCAGCAATGAGAAAACCACTAAGCCACATGTCCTTCACCCTTCCCAGACTTGCCTAGTAGCTCCAAGTTTTTTCATTTGTCACTGCATGGAGAGCTGTTTAAATCCCTGGAAGGAAGACAGCATAACACACAATTTCAGACAGGGTCAATACAGAACTGATGCACTGCTTGAGTGCATGAAAGCATTTCATGAAAGGAAAATAAAAAAGAAGGAAATTATTTATTGTTAATGGCTTAATCCCTTCTGCTTCTTGCAAATGACAACATAACCAAACCCAGAAGTCAGAAAGCAAAGCCAAAGCAAACCTATGAGATTTGCCTTCTGACATGCACATACAGTTCATTCCACTATCCACTATGCAGAGCACAGCACCAGAGCTAATGGCATCATGGCCTGAAAAGAGGAAAGAAAGATCCAAGGGAGGAAAGAGGGGGTGTAAGGATAGGGAAGTGAGGATAGGTGATGAAGGGCATAAAGCTACACTTCTCACAGTCTGAGCAATTTGCTTCAGCATATGACTGCTTTGTCATTGCCCTATCTGCACCTGAGTCACCGCAGGGCTTGTTTGTTTTCATTTCTGTTCTGATTTAGTTAGAGCACCACATAAAAGACAATGAGATTTGTGAAAATCTCCAACGGAGATCTACCAATTCAGGTGTGTACAGTCACTCATTAAGGTCATGCAAATTGTAAAGCTGGGGAAAAAAAGCCTCCGAAGTAGGCTTCCTTGTAGGTTGTGGTTTTACTTCTTCTACCTGTAGATGATTTGGCTCACTCACCACCTGCACTTTGAAAAAACTACTGCTTCTACTACACGGCTTTAAATCACCACAGCTAGGGGTGCAACCAGTACTTTTTACTCAAACTTCACTTGTCATGTCAAACTTCTCTCCCAGACACAAAGCAATTGTGTATTTCTCTCAAAAATCTCAAATACTATTTGTGACATCCCCAAATAACCAGCAGAGTGGAGCTCTCAGATGAGAAGATATTGCTATTCACTGAGGATTTCTCTACGGTAAAAAAAAAATGTTGTACATGCATCAGCCTTAGTTAACATGTTGAAGAAGCGCTTGCTTATAGAAGATACAGGGAATGTGTTTTTCACCTTAATTTGTGCCAGTGCACATTACCTCACCTGACCCTCCTTACACATTCTGGATGATACCTGAGATACTCATACCCCATGGTGAACCCATTCTTGTTAAAATTTTAGGTAACTTAAATTGGAAAAAAGGAAAATGCAGTTTTAAGGGCAGACTAAAACTAAGGCCCCATTGATTTCAATATTAACATTCAAGTAAAACAATTCCCAACTTCTATACCAAGTTTTCAATGTACAGCAATGTAGGCAGAAAATGTTTCACCAGGGGACAGTCTGGAACACAGATGGCACATGTAATTGCCAGAATTTCCTCAATCAGTTACACTGCACTTAAACCACTGACTTGACACCCCTATCCCTCCACTACCAGCAATGTTCTAGTATAGACTTTAGAGTTTTAGAAAAGAGACAAATCATCTTCTACTAGCTGTCAGCTAAACTTATGTCAGGTTACAAGTAACTGTCTTAGGCCTGGTCCCTGTGTTTTTACTCAGCCAACAGGCCCACAAAAGCCCACAGGCTCACAAATACATCATCACTGAGGAGTCCCTCATTTCTTCTCCACTGAAGATATTTTGCAGATCTGCAACCTTTCATTTGATCATTCCTATTATTATTTTCCCTCGCCATTATAAACCATTCTATTATTTCATGATGATTTTAGATTGGACAGGAGCTTAAAGATCATTTCATTCCAACACACCTACCATGGGCAGGGACACCTTCCACTAGATCAGGTTGCACAAAGCTCTGTCCAAACTTACCTTGAACACTTCCAGGGATGGGGCATCTACAGGTTCTCTGAGCAACATGTTCCAGTACTTCACTAACCTCATAGTAAGAATTTCTTCCTCTTATATCACCTAAACCAGCTCTCGTTCAGTTTAAATCCATTTCCTGTTGTCCTATTACTGCATGCTCTTATAAAAAGTGCCTCTCCAGCCCCTTTAGGTACTGGAAGCCTGCTCTGGGGTAGAAAATGAAGAGCTCTGGAGCAATAGGGCCAGAAAATGACAACTCTCAAAATTGAATTTGATAAATTAATCATAATTCATTTAATTATTGGGAGAAGAGACCCAAGAGATCCTTTGTAGTCCTGTATTTCAGAAGTGATAATTTTGTGGTGATTTTAGCTGGCCATTTTAGAACTTAGTTGCATCTATAGTAGAAATATATTAATTATGTCCAATCCTTTATGTCAGGCATGTTTTCCTAGTACATCTTGGTCTAGCATGAAACAGGCAGGGACACTGGCTTCACTCCTAAATTACTTTTAAGGGATAGAGGAAGAGAACATTTCTTCTGTGTCAGACTCCTGCCAGCACTTCTGAAAGCTGGAGCTGTTGTCCTTATGCTTAGCAATACTCATATACAACATCAGTTCGTTTCACTGTAAGGACCATATGGTCTGTCTAGCAGGCAGTTGAACCATTGCCATTTCATTCTACCTGACTGATCTGTAACAACAAAAGAATCTGATTTTCAACCCATCCATTTTGTCAGTAGTGTTACTTTAAACCTATGCAACTCATCACCCAGCTAGAGGCACAGCTGCAGCCAGTGGAGTTTAACTTTGCTCGGCAGCAGCACAGGGAAAAAAATGACCTGACATTACTAATCACTGAATGCTTTAGGTTAAAATGTTTCTAAAAAAAAGGACACTAGTACACTCTGAGTTATTAATGTTTAGCCATAAGGTGAAATGCTTAACTTGACTCAATTGATCACCCTCAGAGACTAAGGATTAAGCATATCACTGTGTCTGTGTGGAACAGCCGCCATTCCAGGAGCAAGAGGTTTCAGCAGTCAGTGAGAAGATGCTCTCATGTGTCAGATAGGAACAAGCAATCAAAACTGGTGCAAATATTTACCCGAGAAAAACACAATAGGATGACCACTCTAGATAAAACTAAGACAAACTGTAAAATTATTCACATTTGTTTATTATTGTAATTCTTAAATAAATAAATTAGTCCTCCAGAGGGCATTTTTGTAAGAGCAAAATCTGGTCAAACACATGCTGTTTCTGCTTAGAGTTTTAAATCTCCTGTGATGCTAGCTTGCCAGGCAAGTTAACATAACAGAACAGCTCTGATGATATCCCTGTGCAGGACAAGGAGTTGAATCAACCAGGATCACTAATCACATGAGAAAAAAACCAGCACAACACTGTAGAAAGAAACAGCTGGCAATAATAAGTTTAAATTGATCTTCATAAAGAGAAAAATGGAAACATGTTGTGATAGATCAACATCTTCATGAATGCACACACTGCTTGGCTTTGAGCAGGGCATTTGCAGATCTCAAAAGAACAGCCTAGTTTGACAAATGCTTGCTAATGAATGCAAGAGTTGTAAAAAGAAAACTAAATATAACTATAAAAATGCAACTTCATAAATTAGCTGGTTCTATAGCTTGTACTGAACTAGCATCTCCCCAGACACATTGAAAAAAAAAAGAAAAAAAAACCCCAACAAACTAGTTGATGCTGCCATTCTTACATTATCATACATTTTTATCATTCAAAGAAGATAGAAAACTGGATAACATTCTCTTCCTGCAGGTTCTGTGCCAGCCAGAAAGCATAGTATAGACAGAATCTGACAAGTAATTTAGAAATTGTTTTTGACCAGACTGATTGCAATTACAGAGTGAAGAGCTAGAATAAAATGAAGGCTAGAGAAAATGCCCTACCATAGAGGCCCAAAGAATTCAATGTGCTTCATTTATCAAAAACAAAATCAAGAATGATCCAATTATGACACATATATTCCTCACTGTGAAAAATAGCTAGTCTCAGAAGGTTGTCTAACCTAGCCGAGAAATGCATTGCAAGAACCACTAGTAAAAAAATTAAAGCTAAAAATAACATCAATTTAGACATAAAATAAGTAACATTTTTACTGTGACCTGTTGCTGGGACTGATTATGAACAGAAGAAGCAAATTTCTTTTTCAGCTTTAAATGATATAGCATTTTTATAAAACACAAGCCACCTCTTGTCTAGCAGAATCTGTCACACAGAAGTTCTGTGGAATGGACTACAGGGAACAGGCAAGGTGGGAAATCTGAAACAAGCATCTTTCTGTGCTTTTTTTGGCCAACCACAGTAATTTCTCAATAATCTTAACACATCACCACACCTCTCACTCTAATTTTTTTGCCAAGTTTCCTATGAAAATAAAACATGTCTTTGTGCTCTACATAGACATAGGTCTGTCCAATGCCTCTTAGTAATTCTGGAACCCAGTGGCAAAGTTTAACCAAATTCAATATAAAGGTAAGAGATTTCTAATATATGAAATGCTTAAATAATTTGTGATATCACATAAAAGAGAAAGGATCACAGAATGGCACACAGAATCAATTAGTTTGGAAAAGATCTCTGGGATCATCAAGTCCAACATATGATCGAACACCACCTTGTCAACTAGAACATGGCACTCAGTGCCATGTCCAACCTTTCCTTACAAACCTCCAGGGATGGTGACTCCATCATCTCCCCATCCATTGGAATGGCAGTGCATTCCAATATCTGATCACCCTTTCTGTGGAGAGGTTCTTCCTAATGTCCAACCTAAACCTCCTCTGGTGCAGCTTAACACTATGTCCTCTTGTCCTGCTAATAGTTGCCTAGGAGAAGAGGACAACCCCCACCTGGATTCAACCTCCTTTCAAGTGATTGTAGAAAGTGATAAGGTCCCTCCGAGTCTCCTCTTCTCCAGAATAAAAACTCAGCTCCCTCAGCCAATTCTCATAGGACTTGTGTTGCAGAATCCTCACCAGCTCTGTTGCCTTTCTCTGGATTCACTTCAGCACCTCAATGTGTGTGACCCCACCAGTATGGGATACATGGAAACAATCACTGTCCTGGTCCTGCTGGCTACACTAATGCTGATAAAGGCCAGGATGGACACACTTGGTCACCTGGACACACTGGTGGCTCATGTTCAGCCACTGTTGACCAGCAAACTCGGATTTTTTCCATTGGGCCACTTCCCAGCCACTCTGTCCCCAGCCTGTAGTTCTGCATAGGGTTATTGTGGCCAAAGTGCAGGATCCGCTACTTGGTCTTGATGAAACTCATATCATTCGTCTTGGCCCATCTACCCTGCCTGTCCCGGTCCTTCTGCAGAGCCGTCCTGCCCTCCAGCACTCCCACCCAACTTGGTATCCTCGCCAAATTTGCTTAGGATAGACTCAGTCACCTCATCCAGCTCATCACTAAAGGTATTGAGCAAGACTGGGCCCAACACTGATCCCCAGGAGATATCACTAGTGACTGGATGCAAACCAGATGCAGCAGCACCATTCACCAGCACTTCCTAGGCCTGGCCGTCCTGCCAATTCGCAATCCCTTGGATCTCTTCTTAATCCAAGGATTTCTTATTCCCCACAGAGGAATAGGCCACAGAATTAGACGTCAGAGAATCCACATGAGAGGACACAAGTCACACACATACACACTTTGGGAAAAAGAATTCAATAGTTTTGCTGTTCATGAAATTGCTTCAGTGAGAACATTACCACAGCAATTTTATGCTATAGCTACTGGTAGCTTATCTTCTGAGCTAAACACGGCCTGTATGCTATCTAGGAGATGTTGATCTGATGATCTCCTTTAGCCTCAAAATCTATACTTTTTCTTCAAATCTGCCATATAGTAAGGGTTCTTCACCAATTTTACTCTAAGTAGCTCTCTAAGACATTGTAGAGAAAAACACGATGGACAATACTGCTTTTCTTACCCAAATTCCACGTTGAGCATGAGACTACAGGGACTGGCCTTTTAAAATACCATTGCAATTTTCAGATAGATCTTAAAAAGGAGTTTTAATAACCCTATAAATATTGACAGCATTTCCTTTTACTAAAAATAGTACCTCAAAAAGATCCCATGGTAGATCCTCTTGCAAGGTCAGGTTTGCAGAAAGCAGAGGTGATGGCTGTGGCTACATTTTGTAAGCAATCACCTTGCTACCCGCTATCCTAATCAGGGTGGGATTAATTACTCGCAGGAAATAAATACTGTCTTCGCTGGTTCTAGAAGGACTCAAAGAGCCTAATTTTACATGGAAAACATGACTTCTTAGGCTACCAAAGTTTGCAAAGATCAATCAAACGTGTCTCCAGGAGAGTGTGAAATTAATGTAACATCAGGTTGGGAAGATTCAGTAGCAGCCAGCGTGATCCCACTTATCAGGGTGTGGAGTAAAGCCATCGCCTGCAGAAATGGCACATGCATCCTGGCCTTACTCTGAATAGCATGACTCGTACCAGCATTTAACCATATCTGTCATCTACAGGAAGGAAAGTACAATAGAAGGAAGGATATGCAAAGTCAATCCTTAGGAAGCAGGTTTTTTTGCCTAAAGAGACTTCCTCAAATCTTTAACAGGACGTGTTTGCCTTGGTTTTATTAGAGACAGATTCTATTAAAAAACCAGTTTCTGCCTGTTCCTGCAGCAGTGACTAAGGCAGGTTTAATTGTGTCCTGTGAAAAGCATGCTGCATTGCTCACTTTCTGTTAAGGAAACAGAAAATAAAGCTGCCACATGAAAATGGAACTGCTGCACCTCCATGCAGCAGCTGGCAAGTGAAGAAAGAGCATTCCAATCACCAAGACATCATTTCCGAAATTCAGACAACAATCAAATGCCTTGAGCCAGCCACACTGACTACCACTGAGGAAGTGAAGCTTTCTTAGTACTGGGTTATAAGATTACATTTGGTTGTTGGTTCCTTGTATTTGTATAAGAACAAAGGACAACATCAGTAAACAATAATGTGGCTATTTACCATTGCATGACAATTTCTAACACTTGATACACCCATCCCTAAAAACTATTAGCCAGAGAGAGAGACACTGCCTCACAGGAACTGCGTCAGTAGCAAAAATCCGGGAATTACTCCCTGACCAATCTCATTCTGGACAAGAGCTACTAGCACACAAAACACAAGTGGCAGGGCCACTGAAGAGATAGACAGGAGAAGGAGCCACGATTGCTTGCCAACCCATACTGGCAAGAGTACTGAAATTCTGGCCAAAGTATTCCCCATAACACAAAAGAGGAGTGCTACAGATTCCTTTCCTCAGGGATAAGAATTACTAGTAATTATAGCAGCACACTCTGTTCTCCAGCAAGACTTGAATCGACAATGCTCTGAGCCCCACCCATAAAAAGGAAAATTCCTCTTCTTCTGCTAACAGCTATTACTCAGTTCAATACAGACCAGAATAAATTAACACCAATTAGATGCAGTCAGCACGTTAAGCAACAGCTTATGGGCATACCTTGGCATATGCCTGGTTAGGAATACAAAAAGGGCTTCCATCTCCTGGGGCTATAATGGCTTGTCACTGCTGTATGACCCTATTACTCAGTGGGTGTGGAGCTATCAAGGCAACGACGCTAAAGAATGCTGAATATCAGTTTACAGCTTGGAACTTTCACCTACCCTACATCTCTTGGTTCATCTTTGTATGGCATCTCTTGGCACTTCTTTTCTGCATCTAAGAATCCACAGGGAGCTGCTTATTTTAAAAATAACCAATATACTGTAAATGAGAAAACATAATCCATAAAATGTTTTCAAGATATTTTCTGCCAACACTGCTGCTGTGTCTGTAGAAAATTTATTTCTCTAAATTTCTGTCTGTTGGCATCTTAGATTTCCTGTTACATGTAGAGTTACCTTGAAAATAGGAATGTGAAGTTAAAACACTTATTTAGGTGCAATGGAATGCAATCCAAGACAGTACATCATGTATATCACTAAGTCCTGTATATTTATGATCTAGATAAGAATAGTGTTAGTATACTTATACAATGCACTGCCTTGCAGAACATAGAGTTGGCTACATATAATAGAATTAATTATTGGTTCTCCAAGAAAAATCATATTTGAGCAGTTCTGAGTCATATTTCTCCTTCCTACCTTTTTATTAGCTGTCCTGAATTTCTTTTCAGGAAGAATATTCTATGAGAAGGAGAGAGGCAAGTTGCCATTCTTCTCTATTTCTACTAGTTTCCCAAAGACTACAAGCATATCTGAAAAGACTCGTCCATGAGACAGAACTGTTTTTCCTTGTCTGACTTATGTCCCTGACTTGCTTTTAAACCTCAGTGAGGGGAAAATTAAAAAAAAAACAAATAAATTTGTCTACTCATAAAGAAAGGGCTCTGACCATAAAGCTAGAAGAACATCAGTCATTATTTGCCATTATAAAGAGAAGAGAATGTCTATATAACAGAGCACTTACAATGTTGCCTGAAGATCAGCAACATGCTACATAGAATGATGTGACCTCAACCATGTTCAACTTAATACAGAATATTTGAATATTCTCTGGAATAGAAATTAGAAGCCTGGTCTCCTCATGCACAAATAACACTTTCATAGGAACACATGATTAACCCGTTTCCAAAGGTTTTAACCCTTCCACATTCTCTTGGGAAACGCAGAATATGAAACACTGTTCTATTATGCAAAGAAGTCTTCTGAATCACTACACACTATCTTCACGCGGCCAAATAAATTAAGGTGAGGTGCCAGAACTTTCCCTGGTTGTGGCCCGTCAAAGCAAAACAACCATTAAAGACAGAGGTAAGAGTTCATGAGTTAATTGACCAGATGGAGGTTCTTCAGTCTGAAGATTAGGGGTAAAAATCCTATATTCAGCCTTGCCTCAGTTTCGAGGCTCCCTATTCAATATCAGCATCTTCTGGGTTGGACTCTCAGGCATCCAGCTCATCTGTAACTGAACAGAGAACCACGCTCTGACACTAGGTTGCTCTACGTACTCAAAGCTTGGAGTCTGGTGTTCCTACGGCATTTTCTGAAATCAGCCATCAGGCACTTCTGGAAGGATTCCACATCACTTAGGAGTTCTACATATTTAAACCTTATTGTATTTCTAAATTCTGCATCTTAGATGTCTTCTAGGTATAAGTCGCTCAGGCTTGCCCATAAGCAAGAAGGGATTAGGGTGCCAAAAGCAGACAGCAATAAAACGACACTGGCCACCCTAATCTGTTTCCCTTTTCTCTACAATTCCACAAGCTAAGAAACAGTGGCTCATTTACTATTTTTATATTTACCTAGTCTTGTAATGGTGTTGTATACAACTTTTACAGTATACAGTGATAAAAATTCCCAGATGATTACCTAGAGATGACATTAGTCTAAATTTATAGGGAAAAGCTAAATAGCACAGGTAGAACTAATGAAAAAAACCCCCCAACAACAAATTTGGGAATGTGTTGTCTGCTCAGTATGTAAGCAAAATCTGCCCCTAGAGATTACACTGAAATCAACGAGCCTTTAGAGACCGGTATTTCCATTTGCAGTTTCCAATTAAAACATGCATTATTTATAGTACTAGAACCTTAGCCTTAATATAGCACAAAAGAGTCTTCTGTCAACTCTGGTACAGCCCCTATGCTAAGCCTGCATTTTGTGGAACTACTGCTCTATGACAGGTCTTTCCTGACAGCAAAGGGAATTAGGAAGGTAAGGGAATGCATGGGACAGTTTGTGCAAGAGTAAGCACAGTTAAAACCTTTGTAAGAGTCACACAGAAAACCTACCTTGGATTCCCCTAGGACTCACATAAATTGACATTCAAAAAGCCACACACATTCCTGTATGCTGGATTATGCAGAAAGAAAATAAAGCATACAAACTCAGATATTCCTTGAAAAATTGTGGCTGGAGTTGGAAGCAGACTTGGAAGATTTCTACTATACTTGGCAGTTGGACTAGAAATTCATCGCCTACTGGTCTAACTACATTTAAATATTTTATGTTATTAAATGGTTGTTTTATATGATAGCCACATTAGTCTTCCACTACTAGCTACTCCTGAATGACCAAAGTGTGTGGACTTTTGGTAAAAGGTGAGTATTCCAAGATGTCTTACAAAACATGTCAAGATTATTAGTTTCTGTATCTAAATTTTCTTCCTTTTCTAGAGAGCAAAGAAGGAATTCTGATAGAACATATCATATTCATATAGAAAGATCACTTACAAGGACATACCAAAATCCTTCACTTTACTACAGAATAACTGTACTGCCTGAAGCTGATATAAAGAACAGATTAGAATTTGGCTCTATAAATCATTCTTTATATGTACAAAACCTGATATCAGCAGTCAGTCTTTTCAGTAAACTAGTTAATGCTGCCCATTTACAGTAGGGTAATAAATATACTCCCCCAAAAAAGAAAAACAAAAAACAAAAAAACACAGCACTTATTTTGTATTCAAGATCCCATTTCTAATTAACTTATCAAGCCTATTACACAGCCTGCTCAAGCACCAGTGGGGAAAAAAATGGGAAAGCCCCCCCAGCCCAACACATTAAAAATTCTAGTGGGCATGCAACTGCACCATGCTATGCCTGCAGCTTTGCTACTCCAAGCTGTACTGTTGCCTGTTAGCTAATGCTAAAATTGAACTTGGTGCTAATGTGAAAGATGTAAAAACAGGGCAGAATGCTGCCAGAAGCAATCTCTAGTAATTACTAGTAATTCAGTAAGTGGTATAGATCATCCTTCCCAACATTACTGAATAAATTCCCTAGGAAAGGAGATTGCTTAAAATACAATTGTCAAGGTGACACCAAAATGAAAGCTCAGTCCACTTACCAACTATTACAAGTCTCCTTGTGCTTTTTGCAAGATTGGGACTGTTGATATGAGTTTTGGCTGAACTCCAGTTTAGTTAATTAAATTCCACATACCTACATCTCCTTCGCATCCCTTTGCTACTGCTAAATGCTATTAAACAACCAACATGTTACATCAATGTCCTCCAGGCCTAATATCAAAAAGGATCAAAAAAATTCCCCAATGCAAAGCCAACGAAAAGCCTCCAGAATCCTTCAGAATAAAGTTCTGGTGTTGTCATAAATGAGTACTTACCTCCCAAGCAATTTCAAATTAAAGAACTATCAGACTGCTGTGTAAATATGTTAATATAATTTACACTGCAGCAGTTTGAGGAAAGAAAATATTTCCCATTAGTAATAATGCATGTGCTCAGTTGCAAATGTCCAACTATTATACTTCCAGATGAAGAGGGATCAACTGTTTATGTTTGATGTGCACCTCCAACCTTTTCTGTACCAAATGTACAACAGGGAGATGAAGTTTGTGCTGCTCATCAGTTTCTAACAACATAAGAATTTTTTTCTCACAGAAGAATTACACACAGAATTCATAAGGTTGGAAAAGACCATGGAGATCATCAAGTCCAACCTTTACCTAGGTTAACAACCTATCCAGCATCAGTCTAACATCTATACCATCTAAACCATTTAAACCATCTAAACCATACCACTGAGTTCATCATCTAACCTATCCTTAAACACATCCAGGGACGGTGACTCCACCACCTCCCTGGGAAGCCCATTCCAGTGGGAGATCACTCTCACTGTGAAAAAGTTCCTCCTGATATCCAACCTCTCTTGAATAAAGATTCTCCCTATAAATTGCCAGTATTCTCTCTCCACATAATTCTCTTAGTAACATTTTCCTGTAAATTAAGAAATCTACACCTTACCTGGAGGAAAACTTTTATCCTATTGCAGTAGCATATTCTCTTCAACTGTGTTTAATGATGCCATGGGGTTTTTCCTTATATTTGGGGGGAATTTTGGTCTAACTGTGTGGCTTGAATTATAAGCTTTCTTGCAAGGCCTTTTCCTGAATGTTTACATACTTCTCTATAGATAACAGGGTAGCAAGACAAAATATAGGCCTAAAACTCCTGGAACTGCTTTGAAAGGGAGCAGATCCAGGGTGGGTGCAGGAAACTAGAAGAATTCTGGTTGGATACTTTGGGGACATAGGAGTTAGACAAACTTCGGTCGGGTGCTTCAGTGGGTAGTGAGTTATGAAGGTTATAAATATAAGCAGATAGTTGTTTTTCTCTCTTTTGGACCACAGGACAACACTCAGTAAAGAGCTGCTCCTTTCTTTTCACCTTTATTAATTTACTTTGTGGTTTTATTCCCTATTTTGATTGCAGGCAACATTAAGAGGACAGTGATTCTGTCTGATAGTATCACAACTTTCTAGGTTGTTTTATCCTCATAGGGTTTTTAAACCACCATAGTCAAATAATAAATGTGGAGTCTTAGAACCATTTTTAAATGAGCAATTTCTTTTTGGCTAAATAAGGTTCTTAACCTCAAGAGATACTTAACCACTGAATTTTCAAGTCAAGTTTATTTGATGTCATAATTCAACAGCTTATATTTTTACTTCACCATTGGATAATAATAATAATATGATAATAGACAAAGTTTGTTATAAAAAGTAACCAAAAAGAAATACACTGAATGCTACATCAGTAGATTTTCTTGCATCACTTACTGTTTTACATAGACTGTATTAAAACTGAGACATAACACAGAAACCACCTGTAGGGTTCACTGTCAGCTTTAGAACGTTTCAACAGATTCTGCCTTAAAATGCTAAACTCTTCATTTCTAAGTAAGCAGAATGTATCAGCAAGAGGCAATCAGAACAAAAAAATAAACATGTCCACTCTTCATGCAGAACAAATCTCTATGATCCCGTCTGCACACCCGAGTTACCACCCCTGTCACAAAGTACTTTGAAAAAACGATTCTAAGTGCTTTTAACTGCCACATAAGGACTATTTCTTCTTCTCTTCCAGATAATCCTTGGCTGTTGGAACAAAAGCCTGACAATGCCAACAGCTTCTTTACTTGACTGGATGCTTGAGCGTAAGTTTAAGCCTGAAGAACCTAATGTTCCACAGGGACAGATTTAAGAGTAAAAATGGGCTGTGAACTGGTTAATGAGGTTCCTGAACCCAGGTGATATTTCACAGTGTGTTTTCAGAGACCTTGTTCGTCAGGAGAAGAAGAGCTGCAAGAACTACCGCCAAACACTTCACTAGTGTGATGTCAGCATATGTGAAGGTCCAAGTTCTCCTTCTGAATGCTGTAATAAAACAGAAATGTATCGGTTATTACTACCATCAGTAGCAGTGAGTGACCACTGCACAAACAAGGGCAGTCAGTCTCTAACTGTAGCATTCACAAATCCAAAATAGCCAAACAGGACGTCAAGGGATGAGTCATCCCTCTCAAGATCTCACAGCTCTATCCAGTAGCAGAGCTAGACCAGAACACAGCTCACCTGTGTTACTTTGTTACAGCTAGCTGTAATCACAAGTGAGATCTAAAATGCTTCTCCTTTTTTAAGAGCAAGGTGACGCCTTTCACCATTTTTCCCTACCGCTGGAGTAAGTTAGTGGAGTTTGCACCATGTTTTCAGCAGTACTTCCATTTCAGTGTCAGCTGTGGATATATCTATTCCTTGGAAATAAAGCCTTTGGAGAGGCAATAAAACAATCTAAACTCCTACAAACGGAAGTGTCCCAACCTACTTTTTAGTCTTAATAGGACATACATGGACTTGAATCCTTTGGATACAATTGCACCAGCATGCAACCACATACACCAGAGATGCCCACATTTGCATATGTATATAATTCCAGATCAATTTAGTAAAAGCTGCAGACTGGCCTGAACATACAGAAAAGTTCTGAACTTGAATTTGTCATTTATTCTATCTATTCTGCATTATGTCAGAGGGACATACCACAAAATAAAGAACTTAGCTATAGCACAATTACTGTCAAGGATTAATTCTATATTAAAATGCAAGGTCTGCCACATACTTACTATGGGTCAAAATCCTGCCCTAAGACGGTGGAATTCTCATCTGACACTAATAAAAACCTCAGTTCTTTCAGATTCAGTGAGCCAAAATCTAGAATCTAAACCTTTGGGTTCTAGCACTTTCCTCACAAAATACCAACCAAGAATACAGCTGTACACAGGCTACAAGAGAACCTAGACAGAGACTTGTGGGCTAGTCTCAGCATTTACCTAAAATCAAACAATGAGACTCCAAAAGTTATCAATTTGTAACAAGATCTTCTCTGAATTTAAGGTTTCCCTTAAATAAATACTGAGGATCTATTTATTTTGGCAGCAACTATTTGCAGACCTATGAGGTAAGATACCAAAACAATCATCTACAGGAGGATTCAACCCACGCAGTGTTAACCAACAGGTGCATTATTTTCTAGATTTCCTCTGTAAAGTTAACTGTAGGCAAGGGGTAAGAAATCCTAACAGGTGAATTATCCCACACATTTAAATAATGACTCATGTGAAGTTAAGATATCTTGTAGGAATGCTCATCATTCTCCATTCAGTATGGAATAGGACCCACAGAATGGTCAGATTAAACAATTAAGTTGGCTAAAACTAATTTTTAAACTTAGCAATGTACACACCATATCAGTTTAAAAACCTAATGGTTTGTGATGCCAATATTTATAAGTTTTCTATATTTGGGGCTTTAGTATTTAGGTGGTGATGTTATTACATGAATGCAACAAGCAAAAGACTCTATGCATCCTTAATGTGAGCTTAATAGAAAAGCATACCTTAGCTCTCCTTTCCCTTCACACCCAACAAGAAATTTAATTAGTTGATTCAGCATAGAAAAACATGCATTTTCAAGCTAAGAGTCACACAAAAGATGAAATATTTTCCCATACATCATCATTAAAGCAGCACAGAACCCTCCCTATCTCTACTATCATCAGGATTGCACATTTTTCAGGAAATAATCTTGCAGTCTTTGACAGCAAAACTACAAAAAATGTGAACCTGTCAGATTCTGTGCCATCAGAAGCAGTTATCTGCCTCTTCCAAGTCACTCAGTAGGGCAGATTTCTCAAGCAAATTTGTATCTCCTCTTCTACATAGCTTTAAGCTCTTGATAAGACAAAAGCCTTCAAGAAAAAAGACTAAATGTTGTGAACAGGCCATTTACATACATGTACACATAGAGATGCACTGTTTTCTAATTGAGTATCAGTAAACAATTTATATTTATTCATGAACTATATCGAAATACTGGAAAGATTCAGAGAGTACATTTTCTGTATATTTCATCACTGCAGTTATGCCATCCTTAGTTCTGCTTACATTCAGATCTACATGTGATTTCTACCCTTTACACCTCATTTTTGAATATATCCCACCGAATCAGTCAATGGGTTTTGTATGGGTGTCAAGTACATGCTTGGGGATTGGGTTGGGTTTGTTTTTGTTTCTCTATCTCTTTTCTTTAGTATTCCTATATTCTATTGCATTTTTGATACAATTTCAGAAAGAGAGGGTGTTAAATTCTACTATGGTTAAAAATCTTAAGACTATTACAGACCTGCAATAAATTACTTAACAAAAAACAAGAAAACCCAACCTCAACTCCCTTACCGGATAATTAAAACCTCTTGATAAAGAAGGAACTTATTTAAAGCTCAAAGTATTTTATCACTTTTGATAGGTGCATTTCCAGTTTTTAGTTCCAGAATCAAAAGACTCTCCAAAAGGAACACTAGTTTTGTAATCAGAATTACCTTTATTATGACAGATAAAGAATAAACTAAGCTTTTTATTTTTTTTGTTACATAAGACAAACCAAAACTAATCAAGCCCTCTCTCCACCAACCACTGCATACTTCAAGAAGTGATTTGTAGACATTAGCTTATCTTAGTTCAAACTTTTCAGCTTTGAAAAAAAAAAATGGATGAAGCAAAGAGTATAATATTTAGTGTACAAAGTTTAAACATAGACGAGTTTAACATTTAAAGAGCCTGTAAGGCTGCTAAGTACATACTTTTAACACGTACTTTGGTTTTACTAAGACCAGCTAATGCTCCCACTCATCACATGACGCACTCTGCTAACAGATCAAAGGGAGATGTTAGCACTCACTATCAAAAATGTGATCGCTTCCTCAATCCGCGGGGGCAGGAGGGTGGAATCAAAACACTACAAGCAAAACTGCAGCCCAAATCGGAGTGAAAGAGAAGAGTGGTGCACCTAAACCACCCTGTTTAGTTAAAGCTAGTGAAGGAACATATTTTTTGTTTTTTACATAAGTCATTATCACTTGTCCTGAAATACCTTCACACACGTGCACGGATGCTGTCACCTTCTACTGGATATTTTTGTATTTATCCCATTAGCATTCCATACATCTTCCAGCACAGTCTATGTGGTAGTTACATACAGAAGGAACTGTAAAGAGGAGACAGAAAACAGCTCCCTGAAACAAAAAAGCCTTCATAGAGCCAAGATCCCAACAGGAATATATGTACATGCTTGACTTGAGTAGGATGCATACCTCAAAGCGTGGGGTTTTGTTGTTGTTTTTTAAAAGCCAACAGATTTACAGAATTTGTGTGACAGAGGGATTATTTACACTTTCCAGCTACGTGAACAGAGTCAACATTCATAGGGCCGCTCAGCAGTACGTGTTTGCAAGTGCCACCACAGAGGCATAAGAGCAGACCTCACATTCGACGGGCCTCTCGCCTACCAGGAAATGGAAAGCAAACATGAAGGATGTGGCATCTTCCAGGCAAACACAGTGTGCGTGGGAAATTCGGCACAGTATCAGTGGATTAGCATTTACAGCACACCCTCCAAGCCACAGCTCATCTTTCACATGATCCTGTTCCTAATGAAGCGTGATCTCAGATAATGGTCTGGGCAGCTAAAGGCTGTAGTCTGTTTTACCAGTAGCAGACCTACCTCATCTAAATTTGGCTTCAACTGTAAGCTTAATCAAGAAAGACTGGTCAGAACCATTTCCAAATTTAGTTTTGATCAAAGTTCAGAGGAACAACTTTCAGTGTATTCTACGTCACCAATTAAAAACAAACAAATCCCCCAGAAAGGGGAAATGTAGGAAATTCTCAAGAAGCAGTAGGAAATTACATTAAGGTAAAGTCATTTTAACTTAATGAAGAAAACGCACAAAGAATTTTCTGCAAAGACAGCAAGAACAATATTTAGGTCACAAACACAAAGGAAAACTATGGCTTTCAATAACAAAAACATTGAGACATATATTCTTAAAAAACTAGCCTCCTCTTTCACTTACATTCACACTGACAAATTCTAATTTACAATATTTAACTTCATATTTTTATGAAAGTTGTAAAAAATTACCCTTACAGTGGAGAAGCTGAAATAAACCCAACCAGAAAGTACATACTAAAAAAAAGTGAAATCACAGAATGTTCAGGGTTGAATGGAGGTCATTTGGTCCAACCTCTAAATAGGCAAACCTATTTTCATTTTTACAGCCAAAAAGAAAATACATACTAATAAAAATATTTGAATTAAAAAAGAAAAAAATGGAAAGTGAACAAACATATTTTAAGAATCAAAGTCCTAACACCAACCCTGGTATAGTAACAATTCTTCTCAAGACAGCATTTCACACCAGCATTATTACAAGTAATTCTCCTGTGTCAGTTTTATTACCGTTATTTTTTAAGAATTAATGCAGTGGATATCACATTGCAAGACCACTGCATAGCCAGCATTTTTTAGTTTACCCCCAATTGTTGATGGGGAAATAAACAGGAAAAGGCTGATTACATTGAGCAGTTGTCAATGGCTTGGTATTCAGACAATTTATTGTATTTTTATAGGTAATAAGCAGCTTCCTAAAATTAATAGTATGTGTTTGCTGTGGGTCACATAGCAGGTCAGCAGCGTAACGAGGATAGGAGGCAGTTCTAGATTTGCAACTGTTCTTTCACTCAGTGACTTACTGTCTTTGTTTTTTGCATAAGTTTAATTTCTTTTGTGTGGGTTTGGTGACTTGCTTACTTATGTACCTAAACATCATTATCAGTGCCCAGCCAAACTGCCTAGTCAGCTTCCTGGCAGAAGTCAGTTACCTCTTTTTTGCCTCTCGCTCTCCTCCTGTACAGTTTGAAGTCCATCAGTTCCCTTCTACATAAGCTAAGAATATTTAATAGAGCAAATGTCTGTCTTTGAAGACATGGCACACTTGCCACCACAGATACTGAGAGCCATCTGTCTCAGTAGCATGAGACGTCTATCAGCCCCTTTCACACCTACATTTCCTGCCAGACATCTGCCTACTCTCCTCTGCCACCATGTGTGATGCCATGGCTCCAACACCATAGAATAGAACACCACCCACGTCGCTCAAGTGTTGGAGCACCACACTTCTCACAAACGACTGCAAGAGTATTTCATTTCTTCAGCTCAATGGAAAAGTAGTTTTGCCAGTGTGGACAAAGGTAGATATTCCCTCTTCACTATTCTGCCAGGTCTTATAGGATGAGTTCTCCACAAGCTGTTTTACTTAAATATTATCACAAACATCAAATTGTCTCCCCACTGTCCTGTTCACCCACTCACTGCACACACAAAATAGCAGGTTTCAAGAGACCATTAACATAACATAGCACATTTCTATCCCATTCATTTCAGTTACACTTATTTTCTAATCCTACAAATTGCTCAGTTCAGAAGAAAAGAGGAAAGCTTCACTTGATGGACCAGATCCAACAGTTCCAAGCAGACAGTGCCACAAAGTAATTTTTAATGCAAGTGTCTTTTTTTTGGCAGAACGGCGGACTTAATATAACCATGGCAATGCAAAGTCTATGTAAACTATCACTTGACTGAGGCAGAAAAAAACTCAAAGCATCAGACACAGAGGCTGGGCCTTTGACAGAGGTTCAACACTAAATTTCAAAACAAAAAATTGAAGCAGAGAGCTTGACAGAAAATAAAAGTGAATGCAGTCAAGGTGAAAAACAACTCTATTATTATACTGAAAATCTTGAAATATGCCAATATGTGCAAGTTGATTTTAAAAGTTTGGAGAAGACATTCATATTTCTTCCCTTGCCACGAAGTACCAGAACAGAAAAAAACTTTATGAACTGGTTAAATTCCACATCCCTCTGAACTAGCAAGGACATCCTTTTCAGTTAACAAGCCAGGAGCATAAACTGTCCTTGCCTTTGCAGTATCTATACCTTTACACAGGTGTCTTCTGAATATGAATCCTTAACTAGGATCAAGCATATCCTTAAAGATCAATATCCCTAACTGCCATAAAAAAACCCACAAAAAACCAAAAAACAAACCATTTTTATTAAAAACTTGCCTATTTTGTTAAATCAGGATCACAGTATTCGGTTTCTGCATATTCAACATAAGAGAGAAAACTACCAGTAGGGAAAAAATACCCCTTTTCTCTAGAAATCCTTCTCATGTCAGAAAAGGCTCACTCCTACCCAGCATTAAATATTCAACTATACAGTACTTGTTTTTTCCCCCTAAGCAGTTTACCCGAGAGGTTACAAAGACGACATACATGCAACCCACCTGTATGCATTGGCAACTGCAGTATCAGAGAGAAATTGTTTCCTACTCACAGCACTGGCAACGAAAGGCTTTGATGCCAGCATGCATTCCCATGTGTTTTTGCAGAGCTAACTATAAGAATGCTTCCTGTCAGGAAGGAAAAGAACCTTGTCACAGCTGGAAAATCATCATCTATTCTTCCTGTGTAAGTGGTCTGAAGGGATTACGTTTCTCAGTTACTGTGTTAATTTAGGCTTTTAATGCCTTTTATTGTGAGTATTTAAGGCTATTAGTTAGGAAAGATTGATATCACTATGGGAAAGATAAGGGCACAAAGATTCCTATCAGACCTGCATACGACGAAATACATCAGTTACTAGTTTATTACCTTTCAATTATTTCTTTATATTCCCAAAATGACATTGTTTGCTGTGTCAAATTAATTTACTAGCAACCAATAATGCAAAACACAACAGGATCATACAGGATTCTTGTATTTTGATGTTTAAATGGTCCACCTAAGTTTTCTAGAAACTTTTTACGTCTGCTGTGTGACCTGCTACTCTTTCAGGCCTGCAAGTAGGATTTTTTTAAAAGAGGGGGGGGAAAAAAGCATATGAAAATTGTAGATGTGCTTACATACGATGACAGGATTCCTAGGAGCCAAAATTGTAAAACATTTGAAGAGACCAATGCAGATCACAGATGTGGTGTTCCAAAATCCTTGATTATTCCTCCCTGTACCATGTTTAGACTACTTCAAAACCATTTAACTCTAAGCTCTTAAGAGTTCTTCAAATTTCAGCAACAACAGAGAAAGTACTGGCTGTTCACAAATTCAAACACAAGTCTTTAATGCAGTAAAGTCATGCCTTCAACACACAGTCATTTCAAAGGGAGAAGTACAAGCACAGAAGCTTAAAATCCTTCTCCTGTGGAAGTCAACTATAGCGGGTTTAAAAGGTGCTTATCCCTCTATCCATGCTATTGAGCAGCACTCAGCAAAAGGAAATCTTTTCAAATTGTACCTGTAAATAATTAATTACTGAGCAAATACTATTTCCAAATACATGCACTACATTCATATGTTAGATGTAATAAACAAGATTACTCATTCTTTAAACATTTTATAATGAAAACACAGCTATTTTCATGGACACATTTATGAGGGCAATTAAGTCCAGCCATTTTGGAAACAAAGTATCAAAAATTGAAACTAGCTTATATTGTACTCAACAATTCTACTGGTAAAAGTATCCCTGCTAATTCTAAAGTAAGAGTGAATCATACAGTTGATATTTTATGCAACAGTATTCAAACAAAAAAAGATGCAAAAGGAGTTTTTATTCTCAGTTATTTGTGTGAATTAACACTTCCTTGCACCAGAAAAATGATGATTACAGTGCTCAAAGAATAAAATTCCCTAACTTGTATGAAGGAACTTAACTACTCAGGGGAGTTCCTGGAGTGTTTGCTGCATAGAAGGTGCTAAAACAGTGACCTCAGCAGAATGAAGGGCCTATATGGAAAAATCTGGCATTTAAACAGAAGGCTTCAAGATGAAAGCCAACTCTGAAAAGCAAGCTGTGCCATTCTGTGTAACCATTTGTAATAATTTTCCCTGCTTACCTGAATGTTTTCCATCTTTAAAGTGGAAAAAACACCACAAACCCCCTAAAAGTTGACAATCCAGAGTCTTAACTCCTACAGGACAGGCAGAATCTTTTCAGGACTTTGAAGCAGAGACCAAAAATGCAGAGGCTATTTTCTGTAATATCTTTGTGAGTCCAAGTGTATTCAAAGGTGTAATTCACAGATTAGGAAAATATTAATTGCTTTCATTTCTACTCATCTAAATGAGAATTATAACTGTGTGTTTAATGCATTTAAAGTAATTTCACAATGACTTTACATAACAACCTTTCTTAAATGCTTCGTAGAAAAAGTAGATCTATTTGGACTTTCTAGCTATTTCAATTACTTGTTAAAAAAAATGTAAGCACAGCTGCCTATTTCCAGCACATTTCATAGCTTTAAATGAAAATTTCAGTATTCTGATAAAATTGCCAGTAGTGTCTATCTTAGGCAGCACTTGTAATGCAAACTCCCCACAAATGCATTCCCGTTTTTTAAGGGAGAAAAGAAAGACTACTGTTTGTTACTAGGAGGGTTGGTTCAGTCTTCTAAAGTTAAGGGGCAAAAGTCCAAAGGAACATGGAACTGTAATACGAATAATTCAACTTTTCATTCTGAAGATATAAAGTACATCTGGACAGTGGGAATTTCTGACGCATTAAGACCAAAAGGTCTTGAATTTCCTTGGTCAAGTTTTAGACTCCATAAAGGTTCCACAAGCACTATAATACTTACAATCTTAATTAAGACAAGACTATCAATAAATCAGTCCTGCTAGGAATGAGCTTCATTCTTCCCAGTTGTCATTTGAACTAACTAATTAGAGGAGCTGACACTCACAGATTCCACTGTGATCTTCCCTTCTTTTATATGAACTATTGGATAGAACTCTGCAAGTGAAAAGGTTAGACTGCTCTCTCTCTGTGGCTTCTTGCTAACCACTCGATCTGCAACTTAAACAGAAATACAGCCACACACTTTCAAGAAATCGACAATGACAGGGAATGATCAGCGTTTTCCCATACAATCACAAAAATCCCCACCATACTCTCAATCAGTAATATGGTATGCCTCCACGATAGTTTACATGATAAAACTGTACTTTGTGACTGAAATGAAGCAATATAATTTGGTGTATTGTTTAGCATCATTAGAATTCCCTGTGAATTGAGGCTTTTAACTCCCATGCTCAAGTCAGCAGTATCCACAAGCCACCCTTGTACATGAATGCATTAATTGTACACGAATTAAAAGCATCACTAGTTTTAATGTATCCTCAGCTTTACCTTCTGATAGAAGAAAAATGGTTGTGAAACCATTATTTTTAATTGCAATACTACATTAACTTGAAATACAGAAAATAAATAGTTGAAATATATTAAGCAAGATTTAGGCGGCATTAACTAGTAATGCCATGGGGTTTTGTTGTTTGATTATTTTATCTGTTAGAACATAAACAGATTTAATGCCATAGTCACAAAGATATTAAACCTTCAAATAGAATTGCCATTTTTGTAAACCTAGGATAGAACTTATTACATAAATTCTACTGCTTAATTCTGAAGAGAGTTAAGACTTCCAACTCTTGCATTCCAGCGATCTTTGTAGCAAACAGGTAGAAATCATCCTTGTAAACTCTCACCTCGGAATGTAGCCCACACGGAGGATCACGGGCAAAAATGAACAGTGTAAAAGCGTTTGAAAAGTAAAAACCGCCTGTGTGACGTTGTTCATTTGCTGCCCCCTCCTGGCGAGAAACAAGCCAAGCCCCACACGACAGCCCCGGGAAACAGCCGGTTTTCCAGGACCCGTTATTTAACAGCTGCTAACCTTGTGACAGCAGATCTTCTTCAGTTTTAGGAAACTTATTAAAGTTTTACCGTACCAACAGACTCTAAAATACACTTCCCGAGTGAGTCTGTTGATCTAGGCACAACGAGAGACAATTCTGGGACGAAGGAAAAATGAGGCTTCCTTGCTCTGGCATTCTGGAGCTCTGCGTGGCGGCACAGCCCACGCGCTCGGAGCTGCAGTCAGCATGCAAGCGTTGTCTTTATGCCATTCTGCCTTCAGCTCTTCCAGCTATGCTGCAGGGCACACACTGCTGCTCATGACAGATCCTGTTCCACCGTGGGGTCAGGGCCTTTAATGGAAAGAATTAAGAGAGAGCCGCAGGCTGGCACTGCGGCTGATTGCTAGTTTCACAAGCTTGCACTTCAGGGGGGCTGTAGGAAAGAAATAGTGTTGACATGAAGTTTGTTTTGCTGTACGAGATGAAGCCAAGCAAATCTCAGGTCAGAAAAAGGTATGAAAAGTTCAAGCGAGCTCTTAATCTTTGTAGCAATTACAAGGAGGGAGAGCTCCAGATATCCAGTCCATAAATGCTCCTTTTATTTTTGACACAGAGAGGTAGTGCATTATCAGATGACAAATTTCATATGTAACCCGAGATAGAACTTGGATTGTCATCTCCACTGGTTCAAAAATAACTGTTGTAATGACCTAACAGTGTAAAGTGCTTAACCTTATCCTCCTCCAACTTAAAACAAAGACAAGTTTTGTTAACTGACAATGTCATTGAAAAAAACCAAAACCACAAAAGTGATGCCTACGACAAAGGTACATTATCAGCACACTGGTCTGCTCACTACCTGCTAACAAAGCTGCTAGCTCATTTCAAGTAATTAGGCCTTTAACAAATCAAATCCAAATACCAATTTGCCTTTTTTTTATTGTACCCATTTCAGCAAGCTACTAAAACATGTAATTATTTCTTTCCACATGGGCAATAACAACATCAAACCAGGAAATCCAGATTCAGTATAGACAAATACTTCTGTCCTATAAAACAGTGAGATAAAGAAGCTATTTGGGGAAAAAAAAGGTGACAATTTGAATTATTTTATAATACACAACTGTAAAAGTCAGCAAGTGATTTTTCTAGTTAAACTATTATGAAAATGTTTTCTAATAATCTAACAGGTATATGTATGGCCATAAACAACAACAACAACAGAATATCCCCTAAACCAAAGTCACATACTTATAAGAAACAGATGTGCATTGATCCCTCTACCTATATACGAGCAAGTTATCAGAATATTTTGTAATGTCAACTCATGTACAGGTGGCTACCAGAGATTATGATCTTCTTCATCAAAAAAAAGAGATCTTTTCTGAATAACAGGAAAGCATCAAATGCCTTCTCAACTTCTCTTTGGAAGAAAAGATGCACTTGAGGTCAGGCAGCGTTGGTGCTAACTCTTGCAATTGCAAATAAGTAGAATTTTACATTAACTGATAGAATTGGTGCTTCAGTAAACATGCTTCTTAAAACTGCAGCCATGACTACAAAGGAAGCTGTGTATTATCACAGTTTTTTCACCTAGTCAACTTGCAGAATTCCAAGAAGTCTCACAGCACATCTCTTGGCTCTAAGTGACTCAACTTCATTATTGCTTGTAATAAAATGTAACAGAAGACCTTTAGCAGCACCTTTTGATCACCACCTGCTTAGTTTATTCAAAAGCCTGGTACTACCACAAACCATGTAGAAGGCAGCTCTTTGAATGATATACCTTATTTTTGTTCAGACTATCTAAGGGCACCTCTCTTACAAAATGTAGTAAGTAAATAAACAAACAAATAAATGTGCCAGATTAACAAGTGCTCTGCAATAAAGAAACAAAACAGCGAGTTTTGCTAAAAAAAAAAAAATCTACCGACCTGCTGAGGTATTGCATTTAAATGAACTTGAATCCTTTCTAGTTGCTTTTGTGTAGAAGCATAAAGGATTATCTTCAGGCTTCTTTCTTCTCTTCTATTTGTGGGTTTGTTTTTTTTATGATGAATTTGTTCACGATGTCCACTATTTGATGGCTGGTTTTGAATACTTGAACCCAAAACGAAAACAAAAGGGCTGTAGAAGTTCTGTGATTTTCCATATGCTCCTTCAACTCTTCTCTGGATTGCCAATTAAAATACGTAAATTAATTAAATTATGTAGTTGCCTTTCCTAAGTTTCTTCAGCTAAACTTCTGATGATCACTATACATGCAGACAAAGAACAAACAATGTTTTTACATAATACAGCTATTATGTTGCAACGAATTGACTTGTTCTATTATGTTATGAAAATCCAAATATTGTTAAAATAGCATACAATTCTAAGTACAGTGTTAAAACTAATACAAAAATCAGAGACACATCAGCTGTTTCCAACCTAAAATATAAGCTCAAGAAACACAGTGCTCCATAAACTTTTAAATATAAAGCATACTATGCAAAACTATGGAAAAAAAAGTCCATTACATGATTGAGAAGATAACCAGTGTTCGTTCAGAGTAAATAAAACACTTTCATCCGCAGTAAGTAACATTTGGCACAGAACCACTTAATTTGACTCAGTTTTTTGGTCCTGACAGTTTGTATATTACTGCTTTTGTATTAGCAACAAAGTACCAAAGTACCCAAAATTCTCTTTTCACTCCCCTCTGCCCGCAAAGCTTACAGACAAGGTATAAAAAGTGATGTTAATTGTTATATAAATAAATCCATCTCCAAACAGTTGTACCTACTCTGAAGATGATTTATAGAAACCAGAACTTGGTAATGTGAGACAATTTAGCACACTGCTGTTTACAGAAAGAAAAAAAATAATTACTTTTTTCCTCACTCAGTGTCATCAAGCCTTATTTATTAAATTGCCAATTCCCTTTAATGTGATGACACAGCAAGCATCAGATTACAAATGCTAATGGATTACAGAGTCTGTAGTGACTGAGAGAAAAGGGAGGACAAATTGCGCATTTTGGTGACCATTCACAAATTAAAAAAATACTTTAAATCTTACAGGTTTTGTCACATGCTGCATTTAAGATGGCATTATAAATAAACAAACACTTACCTGAGCCTACAGTTCAGAGTACACCAGTTTCTCTAGCAGGGTTCTGTGGTCAAGACACCACCAAACACCTGTAAGGATGTGATGGAGCTGAAGCCAGTGACTCCAAAGGGTCTACACATCACAGGACCTAAGGAAGAAATACGTGAACTTTTATATTGCCATCGACTGTATGGTACATACATGGTATAACAGCCTATAACTCAGAACATACAGCAGCTGCAAAGAAGATGGCATTCTTGATGATTTATTTTAGTATTTTAAGGTAGATTCCCAACATATTTCCCACAACACAAAATAAAACCTATATTAAAAAACTCAATAAAAATCCTAGCTCATTAAAGTCGCTAAGCCAAGAAATAGAAATTAAGAATTGCCAAAATTAAGTTTCCTTTGGTAACCTTAATTTGTTTGTTTTTAATCTACTCTGCTCTCTAAAGAATAAAAATGCAGCACTACCAATTCTAAACACTGAATTTCAAGAGGATCACTGGGGGCAGAAATCTGTATACAGTCAAGTCAGGCAACCAAAGATTTTGCAAGTGTACCCACCTACAGAGATCAGCACTTGGCTTTTTAACTGTATTGAAAGTTTTCTTAACCTTTCTTAGTGGTTTTGTTTTCTTTTTAATGTTTCACAAGTGTTAGGCTTCTCTTCTTAAATCAAAATACCTAAGAAGTTAAAATATAAATTCCAGATTTCAGAATGGGGAATCACATATATACATATATGTGTAATTTTGGTAAAGGCAGCAATAGTAAATAGAAGTGATGTGTAGCCTTTTATTTTAATACTACTTCACATCTGAGATTAGATCCTTTCTGTCCACTTCAGACCAAACTGTTTCCCCAGTTACTTTCATTTTCTTTGCTCATTTTGTCCTGTCCCAACAGTAGCTTTTCCCCAACATGCCAAATTCTGCTTAAATTCATCTTCTCATCTTTAGCAACTTCTCACAGGTTTTCCTGCCCCACAGATCTTCAGTTCCAACTTCTTTTATATGCTGCCTACAAAAGAATTAAAAACCTTTGCAAGAGAGGTACCAAAGAAAACTGACACGTTTCACATCCTGCCCCTGCCTCCAGTCTGTCACCACTAGCTTCCTGCAGTAAGGTATCATCAATGCTCACAGCATTTTTCAGAGACCGTGAAAAGGCCAAATCTCAACAGATTTTTGCAGCAGGAGTGTGGCCTTTCATCTGCTCTAACAGGAGACACCATCAGAAAAATGCTTACACATTTCCTGTAAGCCATGGACTATTAGGGGTTTTTAAATAAAAGGCATCCACAGTCTTATGGTTTCCACTTGAAAATATTACGAACAGAAGGTTTTCTCCATGTACATTCTAAAAAATTGTCTGAATCATTTTGTTTGACTTGTTTTTAAAGGAAAAGTATTAGTTGTGGGCAAAGAACATACTGAGAAACAAACGAAAAAGGAAGACAGAAAAACCAGTGAAACCAGTATCTTTTAAACAAATAATATTAGTAACAAAGATCTAGAGTAGTAAAAAATGTAGTGTGGTTTTATAACTCCAAATACAAAACATGCAGTTAAAATATGAGAGACAAGTAGGAAAGTTATAAATTCATTTAATTTCTGACTTCAGTGAAAGGGACCTCCTTTAACATAATCTTAGGAGGATATGTATATATTACCATGAAGAGGAACTGCTGCTGGAAATGTATAGCCTCTATTACTAACAGATAAATTACAAAATCAAACAAGATGATGTAAAAATGCACAGCTCCCTGTGACTCCATCTTTGTTCATCCTCCAAGAGACAAAGCTGGATAGAGTTCTTTGAAAGCTGCTTTAGGATTTAAGAAGTGTTGAAGTTAGCCATATGAGTTACACAGAATTAACAAGGCTGGAAAAGACCGCAAAGATCATCAAGTCCAACCTTTACCAAGCTTAACAACCTATCCAACACCAATCCATCATCTAAACCATCTAAAACATGTCACTAAGTTCATCATCTAACCTATCCTTAAACACATCCAGGGACAGTGACTCCACCACCTCTCTGGGAAGCCCATTCCAATGGGAAATCACTCTCTCTGTGAAAAAGTTTCTCCTGATATCCAACCTAAACCTCCCTTGATGCAGCCTAAGACTGTGTCCTCTCGTCCTGTCACTGGGAGCCTGAGAGAAGAGACCGACCCCCGCCTGACTACAGCCTCCTGTAGTTACAGACAGCAATAAGGTCATCTCTGAGCCTCCTCTTCTCCAGGCTGAACAACCCCAGCTCTCTCAGCCGTTCCTCACAGGGCTTGTGCTCCAGCCCCTTCACCATCCTCGTTGCCCTTCTCTGGACATGGGGGGATTGAAGTTAATATATATTGATAGGCTGCTGTACGTTTCTCTGTCAGATTTACCTGAAGACAGCAGTCAGAAATCAGAGACACTGGGACGAGTCTCTCCACATAGCTCTGTTCTGCCACAAGGCTAGGTCTTTCTTTGTAGGCCAAGACCTGTTAGTAATTGGAACTCCTAACAACGACCTGCAACATGCACCTTTGCACCTTTGACATCAATAAATGTCCAAAACGGAAAAAGAGAGACTAAGCTCTTGGGTCAAAACAGATCTAATCTGAATATTAAACCTGGATGGTCATCATTAAGGATATTACAATTCTGGTGTTATTCCAGTCACATTGACACAAAGCCAAAGCCAGAAGAGCTTCAGGCATGAAGCATCCTTCAGCTCTGACATTTTAAGCACTACAGTAACCCCACCCCCAGTTTGGTAGCACAATAATAAAAGCAAGAGGCAATAGAGTCTTCCATGTACGAAAAAAGGATACCTATCTCTTGCAGATGGAAATAAAACTGTCACTGAGTAAGATGAAGCAAGAATGATAAGGAAGACAAACTTGCTGCTACTAACTTAACATGGAAGAATTTCCTTTTAAACTAACAGACAACTAGCTATCTGACCAAGCAATTATCAAAGGCCAAAATAAGTCATCAGAAACTCAAATCAACATTAAAAGTATCCCAAAACCATGCATCTCATGTCCTGCATCCAGATTCCCTGGTCTGAGTGTTGTTTGCTTCTTTTGTCCTCTGCCTATTTAGCAGCTGCTCATCTGCAAGCTCAATGCAGCTGCCACATCCCACTGCCAGTGGCTGCCTTGGAAAGATGGGGACCCCTTGTTTAGTGCCTTCAAGCAAATTGTAAGAAGTCCCTAATCCTTGCCCCCTGCCATTCAAAAGACAGTTCTAATCTATCTTAATCAGTTTTAAAGCCTTTTTCCAGCAATTTAAACTAATTTCCTTGTGCATACACTTGCATTAGTATATATTTAGCACCGGGGAAAAATGGAAAATAACTGGAAAAGCATCTCTCACATCCTGCATTCAGTACATCAACACAGTTTGAAAATGTCACCATGGTTCCACAAATGTCTGCAGACCTAGATCCATTCTTTAGCTGTATTAAAGGCCACAGATAGATTAAAATCAGAGTAAATATATCAATTTAAAATAGAAGAAGACATTTCACCCTGTTAAACAATTACTAACACAAATGTTCATACTTGATTCCTATGTAGTTTAAAAGCATTCTGTGCTTGCTATGCAGTAGGATGCCAAACTTGGCTGAGATGCACAGCATTTCAGAAGAAGGAGCAATTATTGATTATGAAGACACAATTTGACCATGGGGGCTCTGGCAGTAAATCCAAGGGTAGCTCAGCTCTAAGAATGCTTAATGCACTCCCAATGTCAAAGCAGAACAAAAAACCCCCCAAAACCAAACAAGATAACAAGGAGGTCTCAAAGATCTCAAACCATAATTTAAAATGAGTTAGCAAAATACATCGTTGCAGTGGAGTTATTTTTATGTGAATTATGGAGCATATGAAAAATATTGAAGGAACAGATAACTAGGAAACATCAAAAAACCCAAGCTTCAAAGGATTATTTTTGTAGCAGACACAATATACATTATATGTCCATTTTCTTCTAAGGACATCTGCTGACAGTCTGCATTTGGTCTGGAGAAGGTACTGGTTGGAGGTTGCACGTCCTTCAGAGAGGATTTCTTTTTAATGGGAAATGCAATCAAGACCACTAACCCTTTCCTGTAAAGGTTTTAATATAAAGTCATTCAACTTTGGAGCAACTTCTGAACTCTTTTTTAAGGTTTAAATACAAAGGGCCCAAACTATGACAGGCAGAATGATTAATCTTTCAGGACTTTTGCCTCTATCCCTGATGCAGACAGTAAGCTGTCACCATACAGGCTACACAAGTACCAACAACTATTTCAATTTAGAGAAGGGAAAACCAAATAACATCACATAACCTCATACAAGAATCTCCCAATATGACAAATTGATTTTTTGAGTTTTGTCCCAAGTAAAGATATTAAGAAGAAACTTCAGTATGTTTGCAATTTATACATTCTTTCCCATCAACCAGTTAGGCTTTCACACAGGTCAAAAGCTACAAGAAGCACACTGCACCAAATTAGGTTTGCAATTACAGCTAAAACTTGACACTAAGTTAAGCACAAGCTTACAAGTGCTAAGAAGATAGAGTTAAAACTTGTTTCAGAGATTATCCCCCCATAGCAAGCAGGAAGGCTCTCATACCCATTGTGTCAGCACAATAAATCAGCAAACAACAGTTCTTTATCACGTTCTTTCTGTAATGGAAGCCTCCTTGATGGAATGAAACATCTGAAAAACATTACCAAGTTTTAGGTTTCTCACAGTTTGTTTCTTCTCCTCCTCAAAAATTTATAGAAATTGGTATGGTATTAAAAAAATATTTAGAAAGGCTTCCTTTGCTCACATTTATCACAAAAATGTAAACAATGTTCAGAGCAAATATAAAATATTTACAAATTTATAGTATTACTAAGAGTTTAAAAATCATTAAGCATTTAGCCTACTAAATTTTCACCGGGAAGATAAAGTTAAGCAAAAACTTTCTGGTTGTTAACATAGTAGTGAATGGCAAGTTAGAAGCTTCAAAATTCGCCGCCCTCAGACATAATGGAAATTGTCAAGAAATTATCTCAGAAAATCCAGTCCCAGGTTTTCCCACCACGGTTGTAAGGGAGGTGGATTTTTGGATCCCCATGCCTCCCACCCAAAAGGAACGAAACTACTCATTCAATACACAATTTGTTAATAAAAAACAGTTCTCCTTTCACTTACAAAAACATTGCTTGTATATGCATTCACAGACTTTTTACTGTCGTAGTCATCTTCAATGTGAAATACTCTGAATTGCAGATGCCTTTCCACGTGCTTTTCTTCCCAACCCCTTAAAGTTCTACTGGACAGCAGCCTTGTTGTTGGCTTCCAGTCACACACAATTAAGTGGAGATCCTGTAAGCCACTGTGAAGCAAATAAAAATACTTGTTTTAGTTCTAAAAATTACCAATTTTTTCAATTAGTTTTCCTCCAGAGATTCTGCTATAACCTTCTATGAAAGTTCTTCTGCCCTTTTAAACAGTAGCAACCTCAGAACAACCCCATGTATCCCAAAGACAAGGAAGACAACAAAATTAGTCTGCCTAACACATAGCCCAATCTAAACCCTTAAAACCTACACGAGGACACAGGTGTAGTGCCTGGCCTGGCTACAATTATTGGAAGCCTAAACATTCCCAATATTCTTAATATTGTCTGTTTTCTTATCCAACCACTGCCAGAAACTCCAGAGCACATCCATGAGACATTACCTTATTTCACAAGTACCTGCTTTCTTAACTTGGCCCTGCTGAGCAGTCAGGTCCCAATCAGTAGTTCAACCCACAGAGAAAGAATTTCCTTTATATCAACAAAAGCACATGTGGAAGCCTTGCTAAAATCAATTAATTGCTGCAATCACCCTAACACTGAATGGCTAAACAGAAAAAATGCCCCAGCTACCTCTGTATACCATCCTTCAAGATTTTACCCACAGACTTGAAGGTGAGCACTAAATGCATACCTTTATTGAGGGCAAACCACCTGCAATTAGGAACAGAAACATTCTTCAAGCAATGAGGAAAAAATATGAAAGAGCATAATTTTCATAAAAGCAACCTTTGTAGTTAAAGCAAAGGTGAATAGCACTAGAATAGTGGAATAATGTCCTTTTGTGATTTAGGAGACACAAATTATGTCACTCAGTCAAGGTCTTCTATTTATAAATGGAGATAATATTTAGCTATTAGTAGTAAACGTAAGAAAGAAAAAAGTAGTAAACTAAAATTAGTTAAATTAATTAGTAGTAAACTTTAAAAAGCTAAAAAAAGAGTAATTAACCTTGATAGAAGTGCTTTTACAGTAATGTTAGAGGCATTAAAAAGCTTAAAATACTGAAATAATTGGAATATGATGGTCAACTACTCTCAGAAATATTCAGAATCCAAAATCTAAAATGATACAGGATTTTGCAGAATAAAGTACCATCACATAAATGTGCACACTTATCACATATTTCTATAATTTCTGCAATTCTTACCTTTCCTTTGCTTAAACCAGCCAGAAGATGCTTTACAGTAGCTCCTGATGATAGCATTTACAGCTCACATTGAAACTCTGTAATAAATTTTGCATCGGCCAAATAAAGTTATTTGCACAGATAAGTTTATAGCTGAGGAGGCAACTGTATGAGAATGAAAAATAAAATTCGAATCACTGGTAAAATCACTGTGTGGACATCTAACCATATGCCAAAAACGGCAAGCAAGCTACATGAAGATTTCTTACCTGCTGGGTTTCAGAAGGTGATGAAAATACTGTGTGCACTGAGACGAGGTTTCCTCTGAAGGCTGTTTCTGTGCACTTTCCAGGCATTTTGCAACATAAAAGCACTTTCATAGATGAGGCACCAGTAGGTTTCTTTGTTCACTTGTGTGGGTTTTTTTCAATGGTTTTCCACCAAGATCCACTTGGTCGTGGGACCATAAATGTATTTAAAGCCTCAATCCACATCATGACCCTTCCAATGGATTTTCTCAGCATCTTTTGACTCTAGTGCTATATTGCACACTTTGCAGAAATGCTGCCTCCTCCCAACCCAGGTTTAAGACACAAGCACCTTCCACAGGATGAGCTGACCCTTTACATCTGGCTTTCAACTGATTTTCTTTACAATGTTTACACCCTGATTGAGCTTTAGGGGTTTTTATCCCCAAAGCAAAGGCCTGGGTTGTAACACTTGGGAGCATGACAGATGCCAAGGCACACAGACTGGGCTTCTTCATCCTTTCTCTTGGAATATGGAAGAGAAGTCAGCACTGCAGGGTTCCTCAAGTTGCACATGAGCTGCTGCTTCTCCAAACAAAGTGTTCACTTCACAGAAGCGAGAGGTATGAGGGTTATGCTTGGGCTCATGTCACAACAGTGAGGGCTCACACTCTGAGGCACCTGGAACACAGGCAACAAGTCAGTTATTTTTTGCAAGGTTTTCTTTGTTTCCATTATTTTCATGTCCCATGCTCCGTGACTCATTTTCACCTTGGTTATTTTAGGATAGCCTGAAATTTGACATGCCGTATCTGTCTCAGAATTTGAGCCAGGTGCATCCTGATCGTGCTTTTGATCTTGATTGTGAAATGGCAGAACTTGCACCTGTTTATCTTCACCAGAACTATTTCCACCAGACCAGGCAATCTGGGCTTCAGAACGCTCAAGTACAGCAACATGCAACCAGGATGCCGTGATATCCCTGGGGCCACGTGCAGGTTCATTGACAGAGCACACCGGTATTTCTAGTGAAACCATTAATTGCTGTAGTTGATGGTAGTAAACCTACAAAAGACAATAAACAAAAGCGGTGAAATGGGGAAGTGGATTTTAAGTTTCTTACCCAAACTCTAAGCCACCGGGAAATCCAGGTTCAGATTCTCCCAGCCCCAGGGATGTCTGCAGATTTTAAGACTCCCTGAAAAAAGCGAGAGTTCTGCACGAGAAAAAACGATGCATTCGAGTAGATGACTACTCGAATCACCCCTTGAAATTAAAAACGAACTACAAGTTCACAACGTGGCAGCATTTCTGTGTATAACAGCTCCTGCAAAGAGGCTTAATTAATCTTAAATGCAAAAACGATCTTAAAAGCCAGGGAAGCTCTGCCCGCTCCGACCCCATAGCCACCACAAGCGCATCCCAAGCTCAGCCCAGCATCCCACCGACCCCTTCCCCCGCAGCCCGGCACAGCCGGGCGGACCCCTGGAAAGGCAAACCAAGCCTTACAACAAGACCACAGAACCACGGGGCGGTTTGGCTTGGGAGGGACCTTGAGGATCACCCAGCGACACCTTCCACGAACAACGGGCTGCCCAGAGCTCCGACCCAAGCCAGACAGGAACGCTCCCCCAAGGACGGGGCATCCACAGCTCCCCTGGGCACCCCTGTCCTGCGCCTCCCCT
>VXBA01002380.1:0-85731 GCA_013399895.1 Serilophus lunatus | reverse complement strand
GGGGGGGGGGGGGGGGGGGTCTGTCCTTGCCCGGGAGCCCCCCAGCACAGTCTGCTGGAAGGTTCGCCCAGGGCTGACGTCCTAATGCTCGCTCTGCCGCTCCTCTACACCGTATAAGTGTTTGGGCCGTGTAGGCTGATTTCCGTGTGCTTTCTGCCGTAAAAAAAAAAAGTTTGGTTTTGTTGTTAATGGTGGGAGTAGAGGACGGGTGAGGAAGCGGGGTGTGTGTGCGTGTGCGCCATGTATAAAGCACATGGCCACGTGAAGAGCGTTTGGTGTTGTGCAGGGAAAGTTAACTGAGTGATAAGATAGAAGTTGACGATAGGTACCCTGTGGGTAGGAAAAGATGGGTGAAATCCTTTGGCGAATTTTATGAACTTCCTATCGTTCTTCTCCTTGAATTCGAAAGTAGGGCTGTGACAAGATCGTGGCACAATTCGTGTCTATTTAAAGCCATTAGTGCCCAAACATGTAGATACCGAACTGCCTCATCACCTTCTAAAGTCTTTTTAAAAAGTTTCTCATCCACGTCAATACACCTCTGAAGCATTTAAATGGAGTAAAAGTTTACCCATGTTATGATAGAATTACTTGAAATAAACATATTCCTGCACATGAGGAAAATCTGAACGATTCCAAGCATATTAATGCACTTAGTAGTAGTTTTCTTGCTGAATTACAAAGACAGCTGGCAGTTGTACTGGCAGTCTAATGGCCTGAGTTGCTCTTGGGGTGATGTATTTCTTCTGATGCCTTCACTGCTAGCCTGCTTTCCCAGAATTTAAGATGATATTATTACATAACTTTAAAATGTACAAAATAACTTCCTTGTAGATGTCAGTGTCCCTTTCTGCTATTAAGAGAATGAAGACTCTGCTACAGTGTCCACAGATGCACAGTTCCCTTGAAATTCTGCATGTGACATTTTTCTGCCCTTTAAGCGACGTGTCACAGACATACTTGCTCAGGACTGCAAATCCAAGCTGAAAAAGTTCTGCATTTAATACTTCTTCCTTTTTTTTTTTCTTTTGTGCCAAACACAACATAAAGTACGCTCTCTTTAAGGCAGTTTCCCCCCTTTTGTTCTGATATTCTCCTGTCATAATGGTGTGGAGTATCAGGAGGAGGCATTTAGGAGAAACACCTTTCTATATGCCTTGCGTAAGCAGCTGTAGTGGTAAAATACAAAACAAAAGTCATGCAGCATTCTGACTTAAGTCTCTGATTATTGCATGTTTTTAACTTAAATGGGCCGTTAGGCAGTTTCTCATTTCGAAGCACTAAAGTGTAAATGGTTTTAGCAAACGGTTTTAGTGTATTTTGCATAAAAGTGTGTATTTACTATTACCGGAATTTGCGGTAACTCAGGCAGGAGAGTGTCTCCTGTAACTGTGCTGTTTGAAGCTCCTGCCCTTAGGAAGACACAAACTAAATTTGTAGTGAGGGGCCGTCCTTTAGGCCTGGTTCTGATAGGTTTGTTCTGTCAGCTCTTTGATCACGTTCTTCAGAAACAAGTGTCACGAAACTCGTGCAGCTCAGGAGATAATTTTGACATCTCTGTGTACGTTCACCCTCCACCCCTGAGTGTCGTGTTTAGGGGATTTCTTTTCAACTAATGAGGCTTGGGATACAGAAAGAGCTGTGTTTAAGTTATTAAAGTGCTAACTAGTAAACTCCAAAACTGTCATTTAGACGTGAAGGGTTTGTAGAAGGGTGGGCTCTGGCACATGTAGTGTTTGGCAACAGATTTCAAAAGGCAAATGTCTGTCTTACCACATGCAGTTATTTAATTGATACTCTGAAGGAGGTCAGGAGGTATTTGATAATCAGTGTAAAAAATCCTGTAGTTAAGCCAGTTGCACTGTCTATGGAAGATAATAATAAGGGACATCAGGAATAAATTTTATAATTTTTTGAGTTGCTAAAACTGGTCTTTTTGGAAGAAACACTGCATGTTATTTTAATAATCTGCTGTAGACTTATTTTTTTTCTCAATGCTGTTCTACAGATGTAAAACTTACCACACTTTTTTGAAGCTGTCAGTCTGTTGTATACTGTCACAAAGCTGCTCTGAAGTTAGACTTCTTTAATTTATCCTGTTCCTCAGTTATTTTCCCTGTATTGCACAGATAATATCAATGCATAAGAACAGTTCTTGATCTTCTAGCAGCTGGTAAGAAGGAAGTTGCAGTTAAGGGAGTCAGTGTTCTCTCAGCGAGATTTCTTTAGGTGTTCAGCATCGTCCCTTGAAATGAATTTTGGTCTTTGGAGCACAACCTTCCTGCCATTTGAAAGTACTTTTAGAAGGCAGAGCTTGGGTTAGGCATGGAGTGGAGTGACAAGATCCACTGTGTGCTGGTAACGAGGCACCATCAGCATTGAGTCTGAAGGCGTAAGCCCTGACTCCACCCACACATCTTTTTGTCAGCACGTTTCCTGTATCCTCCTCCCGTAGTAGCCCTTCCTGCAGCAGAGATGTCTGTTCATGGGCAAGTGTGCGCTGTTACAACTGAGTTAAATTAGTCGTGCCTTTTGAACTCTCACAGAGGCGGGTGATTAAATGCCTGTTAGTCTCTATCATAAACAAGGCTGTCGACTTAACGTGAGGTGAGGGACTGCAGCAAGTTGATAGTCCTGATCTTTCTGGGTTTTTTTGCAGGGTTGAGGATGCTGAGGCATCTGAGAAAAGTGTAAATGAAGAAAATGGGGAAGTGTCAGAGGCAGACCAACCTCAGAACAAGCACAGCCGACACAAAAAAAAGAAACACAAACACCGAAGTAAACACAAGAAACATAAACATTCTTCAGAAGAAGATAAGGACAAAAAACATAAACACAGACACAAACATAAGAAACATAAATGGAAAGAGGTGGCTGATGCCTCTGACAAAGAAGATGGACCAGCTAAAAGAACTAAAATTGATTTTTTGGCTCCTCTGGAAGACTTGGAGAAACAAAGAGCATTATTGAAAGCTGAACTTGAAAATGAATTAATGGAAGGAAAAGTCCAATCTGGGATGGGTTTAATATTACAAGGGTATGAGTCAGGATCTGAAGAAGAGGGGGAGATTAACGAAAAGGCACGAAATGGAACGAGACCTACAGCAAAGTCAAACACTAAGGGGAAATTAGAACCTGTGGACAATAAAACTAGTTCCAAGAAAGGGAGTAAGAGTGAATCAAAAGAAAGGACTAGGCACAGGTCTGATAAAAAGAAAAGCAAGGCAGGAGTTGATGGAGTCAAAGAGAAGACAACGAGAAGCAAGTCAAAAGAAAGGAGGAAATCCAAAAGCCCTCATAAGAGAAGCAAGTCTCAAGATCAGACAAGGAAATCTAGGTCTCCAATGCTTAAGAGGAGATCTCAGGAGAAAAACAGAAAGTCTAAATCTCCTCCAGAGGACAGAAATAAGACTGATGATAAAAGTAAATCAAGAGATCGCAGGAAGTCTCCAGTCGTAAATGAAAACAAAAGCAGAGATCGTGGCAGAAAATCTAAATCTCCAACAGAACTAAGAAGCAAATCCAAAGATAGAAGATCACGTTCCAAAGATAGAAAACCTAGGAGATCAGAGACTGACAAAGAAAAAAAGCCAATTAAATCTCCTTCTAAAGATGCTTCTTCAGGGAAAGAAAACAGGTCCCCTAGACGACCTGGCCGTAGTCCAAAAGGAAGAAGCTTGTCGCCCAAACAACGTGAAAAGTCAAGGAGAAGCAGATCCCCTCTCTTTAATGATCGTAGGTCTAAACAGAGTCGATCCCCCTCTCGAACCCGGTCTCCAGTTAGAAGAGTGAGGAGCAGATCAGCAGAAAGGAAAAGAAGAGAATCGGAAAGGAGGCGTCTTTCTTCTCCCAGGTAACTTAAAGATGTCAGGAACCATTGCAGAAATGCATTATGGGATGAATGCTTGGTGTTTTTCTCCTTGTTTTGTTCTGAAAATAGCTGTTAAAAAATGTAATCAGATTGTGCATTATATCGTGAGCTTATTTTGTGTGTATTTAGTTTTTAAAAACCCTGTTCCCGGCTCTCAGACAAGCACATTCAGCTTGTTGTTGTTAAAGTGCTAAGTTACTTGTTCCTCACACCATTACTGGGAACAAGTCTTGTAACTTGATGTTCTCCTTTTTATTTCTTGGTTGGATTCAGAACTTGGCTTCTATTTTGTTGCTTTGTTAGTAGTTCTGTTGCTTTCAGAAATTTCTGTGGAGGGAGAGCCGTTTCCATTGTTACATATTCCTGGTGGCTAAAAGTGAGTAATTAACCCCATTTTCCCCTCAAAACCCCAAGATAAACTCAGCAGGTGGGAATGTAAGCAAATCTTTTATATCAAGATATCACTCTCACAGTCTTTTTTTTTCTCTTAAAAATACTGTGTATTTTTCATTTCCGAGAGGGATGGTAGTGTTGCTTTGTTATCAGACTGTTGTATGTAATTAACATATTTTGCATACACTCAAGAGAATGGAAATCTGTTTAATGTGTTGGTTTAGTCTTGGCATTTTTTTAAGACTATAATTAAGCCTGTGAAAGCAGTTACCTTGAAACTGCTCTGAAAGCTAATAATGCCTGGATGGTAAGTTTCCAAGAAGAGAGCAAAATATAAGTATATGGATTTTTGGAAGTGAATTCGTTAGCTGTAAGAAGTTCAAGAGGCAGAATAGTTCAGCATTGCATAATGTATAATTTAAAACTCTTGGAGTTTGGCTTCACCCAATCTGAGAATTAAAGACAAAGTGGTAGGAATTTAAAATTGGAACTGGAACCAGAAAGTCTTTCAACCTGAATCAATGAAGGCTACCCTGGTTTCCAGTATGGGGTATCTTCACGTAGTTTGGACAACAGGCTTGGTGGTATTAACCAGATCAAGCAAATACAGTAAATGCCAGCAGTTTTCCTAGCTGCTCTCTGGTGAATCAGGAATGTGTCGGCACAACCACCAAGTTTTTTAGATGTGGTATTTGACTTTTCTTCTATAGCATTTTGCATCTTTGAGTTTTCATTTTTCATGACAGATTGCATTGCAGACGGTTTGAATTGGTTGTCTAGACACTTCAAGTGATGCATGCGTCTAGAACCTTGCTGTCAAATTCTGTAGCTCTGGTGAGCAGCGTGTGAGTGGGGGACTACTGAGAAATATTTTCTGCTGGAGGTGTTTGCAGAGCAGCAGGAATAATGTTTCTTTGTGGGACATCTGAACCAATTCCAACCGTGTTAGAGTTTTAACTACCTGTAATTACTTGAACTGCCAGAGAATTTCAGGACCTTTAATGGACAGTTTTATCAGAAAAATCGCAGTAATCTCATTTTTAAAGTTTGTTTCGTGTTCTAATCAGGTAAGATACTCCTCAGGTCTTAGACTGAAGTTACTCAATTAATGATGTTACTATGAATTCTTAATCAGTTTCTACTTTTAATCTGGTCTGATTCATTTTTTGTAACAGATATTTTGATTGCGTTTTGGCAGTACAACCACTTTGTTACCCAGGAAGCCTGGAATTCGTTTCATCCTGTGACTTTTTTTTGTAATACTGTTCATAAGAACTTGATACAAATTAATTGGTCTAAAAGTATCAGCTTGTTCCAGCGTTTAAGTGCAGTGATTTCTTGTAAAAACTGTCAGTACTCTTCATGTGCATAAGTTTTCCTTCTGCCTCACTGTTTTATTATTTTACATCAGCTCTGTATGCCTGATCTGTACTATGTTGTAAAGATGCTGAAATAATTCTCAGTAATAGGGTTTTGGGGTTTTTGTAATTGATTAAATACTGTTTCTGCTAAACAGGAAAGCAGGCCACTATGTGTGTAGGAGCTAAATGCAAGCTTTGTTTTAAAACCTCTCTTAGCTTCATGGTGGTAATTAACAAGCTGTTCCCAGACTTGTCCTGAAGTAGTTCTGTATATGGGCACATGCTTCCCAGGGTGGGGAGAGGCACGCATACGGGCAGCCAGCTTTTTGGTGTACTTACCCATCCCTCCCTCAGAAGCCCATCTTGCAGTCCCTCACCTGCAGCAAGATTTTTTGAGTTTTTAGAGGGAACAGTGATTTCTTTTGTTGTTGTTGTTGTTTTCGGCTTGCTCCTGGTTTTTACTACCACTCTGTTTCTCTGTTTTAAGAACACGGACCAGAGACGATATTTTGTCCAGACGTGAAAGATCAAAAGACATCAGCCCACCCAGCAGATGGTCCCCATCCAGGAGAAGGTCTCGGTCCCCCATCAGGAGGAGGTCCCGGACACCCCTTCGACGAAGCCGATCTCCGAGAAGGCGGAGTAGATCTCCTCGGAGGAGGTAAAGACACCCTGCATTTTCAAGTATTTTTTGTAAAATATCACTAGAAAAATAGGGACTGCTATCTTAAGTGTAAAGCAACTATGTTTTTGGGTTTTTTTTTGTCAGCATAGTTGAATTCATTTTGTCCTCTGAATTAAATCATTACTTGCAGTCATTACGTACCTTTGTGTTTTATGAATAGATCTTGCTTCTTTTCTTCAAAACACCAAAAACCCCCAATCCCTCTTACTACCAACAGGGATAGAGGCCGAAGAAGTAGATCTCGCCTTCGGAGGAGGTCCAGGTCACGTGGTGGCCATAGGCGTAGGAGCAGAAGTAAAGTTAAAGAAGACAAATTTAAAGGTAGTCTTTCTGAGGGTATGAAAGCTGAACAGGAGTCTTCATCAGATGAAAAGTAAGAATTAATTTCTAACTTGCATTGATTATTTAAAACCTGCAGTTCCACTGCTACCAAGAATGATCTAACGTTTATCTTCATGGTGTAGCTTTTGAGTTATCACTTAAAATTTTAGTTACGTTGTAGTACTTGTGATCTGAAAAACTTTGGAATATGCAAAAAATACCAAGACCTGTTGGCTAGTGGACAGACGTGAGGGGATGATATTATATATTGCTAGGTTTTTAAATTCAACTTTATCACTATCTTATCACCAGAAGTGAAAACTTCTGGTCTGACTACTAAAGCTTACTGCTTGAGGACAAACTGGAATAACTGAAAGGATTAATTGCTGTCTGCAAATTGTGTTCATATTTTCTAAGTATGTACTTACTCAATTGCAGAAGATTATGCATTCTTGATCAAACTATTAAGGAAGAATAATGCTGGAACGAAAATGAACAAGGCTTTTTTGGGCTTTTGTTTTCCTTTAAAAGGTTACTGTTAGTGATTGCAATTAAAAATGAAGTACAGAATGTCCCAATGAGATGCCAAGAGATAAATTTTCTCTGTAAGGAAATGTAAATATACACACTAGGATTTAATATACCATTGCTTTCTGAGTCAGTTGAACAGCTATTGTTTAATATATTCTATGCTTTCTACACCAAAGAACTGCATTTGATAAAATTGAGTTTATCAGATATGTTTATAATGTTACATAAAAAAATGACAAAATATGTTTATGGTGTTACATAAAAACAAATCCTTTTTTTCTAGTCTTGAAGACTTTGATTTGGAAGAAGAAGATGAAGAAGCAGAGATAAGACAAAGGCGATTACAACGGCAAGCAATTGTTCAGGTATGTGGTTACAGAAACCAATTTTATGTTTTTAGTGTAAAATGTTAGGAAAAAGGAAGGCTCTTAGCCCATGGCTACCTTAAAATAGTAAATACTGTTGCTATATTTTTCCAGTTAATTGTAAATGTTAAACTTTACGCTTCCATTGCAACAGAATTGCTTTTAAGACTCTTCTCTGAGTCATTTTTTGCTACAGTTAGATTTCTCTGAAGTCTTACGACATGTTAAAAATGTTCTTCAGTTATCATCATCTGCAGATTTTTTTGTAGCTCTATCATTGATGTAATAGTGCCAGTGTAGCATTAAGTTCTATTTCAATTAACTGGTCAGTTCCTTTCAAGTGCAAGTTGTCCTTGTCAATTTCCAAAGTTCCATGAAGCCACTGGCATGGGTTCCTCCCTTAAAGTAGGTAATGTGTTCAGTTGCACGTGTGAGTTCCCATGAACTTCTCATGGCAGGTGAGGAAGGTGTGAGTAACCATGGGTGTGGTATTTGACTAAGACCCCTGGCAGGGAGCTGTGGCCAGAGGGGATGTAATTGTACAGCACAAGTCGGGTGTCTCTTTTTAAAGGTGGGATTTGGCACAACATTAGAATAGCAAGCAAAATGCTGCAGTGTATTTATTTAATATTAGGTACAAACTCACTGGTTTTAATGCACTGCTTGTTTTAAGTAGCACTAGAAATACCGTTCGTGATTTGAGTTTTATGCAAAGCCCATTGTAAAGTCCTTCAAACTATGACTGGGCAAAGCCAGCCAGTTATACCTGACTTTGGTGCATGCAGGAAGTAGATCCCAGAGCTTCATTCCCTAAATGGAAAACCTCTGCTTGTATTATTGAGTAGTTTGACTTTGATAACTGAGTTGTATCACCATTTTTTCAACTTGATTTTTAACTTTTGGGATAGGAAGTGAGATTGGTATAATTTTCATAGTACTTAAGGCCAAAGAAGGAGGTTACAGATGTTGTTCGAATGCTTTTAATGCTTTTGAAATTTTTCAACACGAATGAATAAATAGGACTTCCAATTAAAGTAAAAAACCAGAATCTAAAAACTACTTCTCCATACCATAACACTAATAAAAATGGGAAGGATTCTATAATGAGAGATATAAAATAATTTATTTTTCCTCAGAGACTCTATTTCAATGTTTGTGTGTCAAAGTGATTTAGTACTAAATCTGTTACTGCTGACAGTTTGTTGTGCGTAACTAAATGATCTTTAACACTAGTAATTGCTTTTTACAGAAATGTAGAAGCCCAAAGGACATACATCAGGTTTTTGGTCTTGCAGTCTGAACTGTGGTGCATTGTGCTGAAATGAGTTTTCAGAAGTTGCATCCCATTCTGAAAATAATCTGTTGTCTTTAGAGATGTAGGTGATTGTGAAAGCAAAGATTAAGGCTTAGCACAAACCAGTGAGAGGGTGGGTGGGAATGAAAATGTCTAAGTTGTGATAAACTGTGATGGTGAGGTTAAAAATTAAATTTCTTTTTAGAAATACAAAGGCCAGACTGAAGACAGTAATATTTCTGTACCATCTGAGCCAAGCAGCCCTCAGAGCAGTACGCGCAGTCGCTCCAATTCTCCCGATGACATCCTAGAAAGAGTAGCTGCGGATGTGAAGGAGTATGAGCGGGAAAACGTGGACACCTTCGAGGCATCAGTGAAAGCCAAGCACAACCTCATGACAGTTGAACAGAACAATGGTAAGATTCTGTCTAATGCCATTTATGAGAGCGCAGACATTTTGTTCAGTTTCCTTTTATGCTTCCAGACTTGGAAGTAGATTCACTTTTTGGATGGAACTTGCAAATGTTTTCACAAATAGTATGGTACTTAAAATATAAGGATAAATGAAGCTTCCTCATTAGGAAGGATAATATGAGTGGAACATGTGTTCTATATTTTTAGTTACTCCTAACACAGTTTGTGCTATACATTTGGAAGAGCAGATAACGATGTCTATCTTTATAGTTAAGAATCACCCTTCTAAATTTTTATTTTCACTTAGGCATATTGTTTTCTTAGAAGCTGAATGTAGCCTCAGTATTTTGGGTGGGTTGGAAATTAGGCTCCTTTTCTCCCTTTTTTTTGATCAAAGCCACCATGTCAGAAGAATGTAGGTGAGTCTGTAGTAATTAGAATAATTAAGCCTTTTGAGGATCATTGTTATTAAGCTCATTTTAGCAGCATAACTAATTGCTGAAGTGGCTATTTCCTTCTCTTCCTCCCTGCATGTAATCTAATGTGTAGCAACATTGAAATGAAATAAATCTCAATATAAAACTTACTTTGTGTCAGCTGCAGAAAAAGGAATGCAGGGCATCCCCAGTGCTTGCCTGTATATTGAAAATCTGCAGCCCTTTTTGTCTTTTGAAAGTGGATTACAGTACATCTTCCAAGTAGTCGAAGGTGTGTCTAGTTGCTGTGTGGTCATACTTGAGCTAGTTTGAACTACTTCAGTTTCTCTTTACAGTTTAATTGCAGCAGCACTGTTTAACAAGGGCTGTGAAACTTGCCCAGCCCCTCAGAGGGAAACAGTTGGACAGTTGGCTTGTGTTTCATGTCATGCACCACACATGTCCTTGGGGACTAAATAGCATCTGTCTTCTAGTGGATGCTTCTCTTTGAAGTAATAAAGCTGTGTCTCTGTGGGACTGGTGTACAGCTCTGTAGTTTGTCCTGGTGTTCCCTTGAGCTGTGCGTTTTTAGATTGTTCCCCTGTGACATCGGTGCAAAGAGCTGTCAAACCATGTGCTGTTGTCTGATTTTGTCTGTTAAAGCATACGAAATTATAGCTCTTAACTACAGAGACATTTTCCATGTAGACATGTAAAAAAGGTTTTTAAAAACGCATCAGTTACACTCAAGTCCAGGAATTTTTCATATATTGGTAGGATCCTGGGTCAGATGTGGCTGTATCAACAGCTGAAAGCAGTGGATTGTTTTTCTTTGGCACAGCCATTTTTTATTTCTATCCTGACCTCATATAGGGCCACAGTAGTAAGTTGCTAAGAAACTAGTCAATAACTCATTGTAGCCCAGTGCAAGTGTGAGTAACCGGAACTAAAAAGAAAATTTGTGGAAGTTTCTGAAAGGGTCTGTATCTCAAAACAATGGTGTAACCTGTCTCCTCACAAGTGTCAGGTGACAGGTCTATACCTTGAAACAGCAATATCAGTTGGATGGGTGATTTTTTTGATGCTGTCAGATTTCAGTCTAGTTATTTTGTATGGAAGTGGTTGACTAAGTGCATCATGAGACCCTGAAGCTTCTGAGCTGAACCATTTGTTTTTCTCCATTGCTTAGTACCCTGAAGGGATTGTCTGTGATGCACCTTGTTCTTGAAGGGCTTCTGCCATAACGTGTTATGAAACAGTTTGAAGTTTGCTTGCTCTTGCTAATGTGTAATTAATTTATATGTCTTTTATGTTACCAACCAAGTAAAATGTCTTTGGGATTTAAAGATGATTAAAAGGTGAGAAAGGGATAATCTTTCCCACATTACAAATGTTGCTCTTTAATGTAATTTATATTTGACAAAAAGCTACACACTGGGTCCCTTTTTGGTAGGATTGTAAAAATGTTTTCCAAAGGAACAGCTTCTGGGCTTTACAACTTTGGTTTTAGTAAAATACCTTGAGATTATCAGAAAAGCCTAAACTTGCATGTTGGAAACATGACTGTATCTTTTTTTATATATATGCATAGTGGTTTTATACTTCTTTTTATAGAGATATATATAGTCATTATTTGTAGGGATCATGTAAGCAGGAAGAAAAAAACTACATACTGTGTGAATTACTTGAAAGCTATCCAACATGGTTTTTCAAGGAGGTATAAATTTTTGAGTGCTTTGAAGAACTTCAGTAGTCTAAGTTTTGTATTATAGAATATGGAATATGTGAACATATGCCAATATACTGATCTGACGCTGTATTGTAAGATACCAAGTAGCAAATTACGCAGGCAACAAAGTTATCATTTAACATCTTTTTCACGTTGAGTAATCTAAATTTCATTTTAAGGTTCATCTCAGAAGAAACTGCTGGCTCCCGATATGTTCACGGAATCAGACGATATGTTTGCTGCATACTTTGATGTAGGTAATTCTTGGAGATGAAACGTGTGGGTTTTTGTGCTTCATTTTTATTAGCTTTACTGTCACTTGAGGGTTCTGAGAACTTCGATTTGTAAAAGCATGTGCAGTTAATTGGATTGTATGTTCTGAATCTTTTCATAAGCCAAGGTGGACAGTGTGCTCCTTAATGTTTCAGTAAGATAAAACCTGCTGAAATTAGTGGGAATTTTAGCAGAGTAAGCAGTTGGGGAAGTCACCTGTTGTTTGAATAAGACTTATAATGGCACTCAGGAAAAACATGAACCTATTTATAAGTTAAGCTTTATGTTAATGTTACCAAGTTGCACTTCTCTAAATATGAGCTTCTTTCAGAGGTTCATTTATGGTTAATGAAAAAATGTGTAAGGTATTTTAATTGTCTAATAATGCTATGTTGAAGTAATCTGTTGGTTTGCTTGGGGAGCTTTTTTGGATGAAGAGCTACATTTCTTAGTTTTACTTTTGCACTCGTCCATCAGCTCTTCTCTAAATGTGCTGAAGTGACTTGCAAATACTGGCACTCCAGTAACTATTTTGAGACTTTCTGTGGCATTCTTTATAAATCCTTTGCATTGTTGCTGATGCACTGCACTGAGAAATAAGACAAGAACTTGAAATTTGCCAGTTAATCTTGCTTTATGGCAGATATAATCTTAATTATGATGGCTGTGTTGGTGACAAAAGGCTGGTATCCTTTCAACCTGGAAAAGGATAAATACTTGAAGGATGGTGTGTGTGTGGGGGTACATTTTTTAAAATTCAAAAGTTACAAGTGAGCATTTATATGGGTTGTAAATAAGCAATTCCTCCTTCCAGAAACTGTTGTTCAATTGAAGATATTCTTTATTACTCATAGTTTTGAATTTGAGGTGAAATATTGCCAAGTCTGTTAAGAGATGTCAACAGCAAATGCAGTAATGTTACGGTTTTATGAATAATAGTATGAAAACAGTGGCATTGAATGAACAGAAATTCAAGACTTAATTTTCAAGAAAATAGAAATATTTATTAAACTTCTTTTACTATAAAACATATTGTAAATAAGAAGCCTTACTTAGATGGTCAAAAACATGCATTCTTACCTGACTTGTATAAATTCCTTGTGGGTATTATTTGAAACTTTGCCTATTTATGTTTAATAATAGTTCTTTGGTTGCTCTCATCCTCTTTCCTTGCTTCAGTCTTTAGATCCTGGTATGTAAATAGCTTTCTGTGTTAAGTTGTTTCTTTCCTGCAAGATAAGTGTGTTTGTATTGTGGAGAGGAGCAGTGTTTCAATAGGGAAGAAGGGCTTTGGTAAGTAAACATCAAGGAAATACTGAGCACACAAGAAAAGGTGTTACTTTTTATTTCAGAGTGCTCGTCTAAGGGCTGCTGGGTTCGGAAAAGACTTCAAAGAAAACCCCAACCTCAGGGATAACTGGACTGACGCAGAAGGCTATTACCGTAAGTTATGTTTGTTGATAGGCAAGGACAGATAAAATGAGGGTGCTGAATGGAGAAAATACTTAATGTAGAAGTACTGAAACTTGTTCTAATGTAGGGGTATCACAGAGCACTGTCCCAGTGAGTAATGTAATGGATGAAATGAGCATGCAGATTTTAACCTCAGTTATGAAATAGAGTGTCTTACAGAATCCCTGTTTGTTCCACATAATTTCCACAGAGCTAGGTGATATAACATTGTACACCATGAAATTAAAGGATTTTGCCATTTATCCTGATTTTTTTTTTTTGTAATACACAGAAGTGGTTTATTTTTCATGACAAGTTCCATTGCCTATGTCACTCATAACTTGCAATTGCTTGATTTTGTCCCTCAGGTGTTAACATAGGTGAAGTTCTAGATAAACGTTACAATGTCTATGGTTACACTGGTCAGGGAGTCTTCAGTAACGTAGTGCGAGCCAGGGACATGGCGAGAGCAAACCAAGAAGTAGCGGTTAAAATCATCAGGAACAATGAACTTATGTAAGTAATGACTTTGCCCGTGCTTTGTTATTATCAAGCAACAGTTGGAAGTTTTTCATGATGTGATTTGAATCTCCCTTTGTTTCAAGTCAAGTAACAGATTACAGCTGTGATTCCTGCCTTTTCTGCTAATATGCGCCAGGTCATGGGGAGCGCTTGAGGACTATGTATCCCCACTTCTTTACAGCTATCACAGGAAGAAGGGTACTTGCATTTCCATCAGGCAGTTTCTCATTTGCAAAACTGTAGGGAACAGTGATAGCAAGAAACAGTTAATTATGAGACCTGCTCAGACGTAAATTTTTTTGAGGTGTGAGTTGTGGACTTGAAAAAAATTTTTTTTTGATGGACTAAATCGTATTTGGCAGGCTATGAGTTGTATCCCAATTGATCATTTGCGAATGAGCGAACATTAACAAGTATGATCTGTTAAACTATGTTATTTGAGGACTTGTCTACAATATTCATTTTCAGTATCTCCTGCAGTACTTCTACAGTCATTTGTTGTGTCCTCTTCTGTTGAACACAACTTAAATAAAAGTCTTTCCCATGCATTTTACTTTGAAAGCTTTGAAAGTTGTCTTTATGTGCCCATTACTGGATTGTTTTTAGTTATGCACATAAGTATCTAGAAAAGTTTTAAAACCAAAAGATGGAGAGATAAGCTATTTTAGTTTGGTATATGTTGTACAGGTAGTAAGCTTGGGTGTGTAATTGAATCAATAGTCAGTTGAGCTCAACACATAATGTTGTATGTGGTTAAGTCCTTTTTTTAAAAAAGTAGACTTCTCAAGTGAATGGTGCTTGAAATTTAAGTGTCATATTACAGGAGGAAATCCAATTTTAGCTTTTCATGCAACTGGAGTGAAGAGGATAAGTAGATTACAAAGGCACAGTGAAGATAAAAGAATAAAATAAACTTACCCAATGTGTAGACAATGAAGCAAACCACTTTTGTGATTTTGGTTTCCTTAAGCCAGGGTACATTAATGACAAGACACTTCTCATTTCTGGGTAATTATAACCACACAAGTGAACGTTTAGATCTAAAAAATGTTAGAATTTATCTGGTTTTGTTTTATAATCACATTATTTTGTTTTCAGGCAAAAAACTGGCCTAAAAGAACTGGAATTTTTAAAGAAGCTCAATGATGCTGATCCTGATGACAAGTTTCATTGTCTACGGTTGTTCAGGCATTTCTACCACAAACAGCATCTCTGTCTGGTATTTGAGCCACTTAGGTAAGATGACAAATGTTTGTGTTTCTCTGTAAAAGATAAAATACCATTGAGTATTCTTTACCTTTCTGGTGTTGGCAGTTGCTTTGATACCATGTGCTATTGCCAAGATTCAAGAATGCAAGGAACTTTGAAACAAACAAAAAAATTATCTGGAGGCACAAATCCAGAGACTATTGAACTATTTCTGAATTCCTTTAAGCATTTTTGTGAGTTTTCTGCCTGGGAAATATTTGAAACAAAATAATGTATTAGAGATGGTTCATCTCACCAGGACTGCTCTTAATGATTTTCTCTGTGTAGATCAGATTTTATTATTCTTTAAGAGTTTGTATTGAATGCATTTCCAGAGTGGTTCAGCAAGTGCTGTATATTCTGTGAAGAGTGTATATATTTAATAATAATCTAAAGAAGAAAATTGTTACAGTGGTTTCTTTGCCTTTTCACTTTCTGGTTTAGTAATTAAGCTCTTTTGACAGGTTAATTGTAGACACTGTTTTATAATAGATCCAGATATACTAATTGTGTTAGTCCCTATTCCTGCCTAGAGACATCAGGTGTTCATATTCTAAGTTTTCTGTGTGTCATATTTTAATTTTTGCCATATTTGCAGTGAAGGTAAGTTATATGCTGAAACAATGCAAATTGGCGTTTCCATTAATAAACTGTACAAAAAATTATTTCCTTGTGCTGTACTATCTCTTTATAACTCTAATAGTTGTACATTATTTATACCCAGTTATGTTTTTGTTCTGGAACTGTGGTCTTTTTATCTGCTGTTTAAGTCACCAAAAACATCTCCTCAACTTTTATCTTTTGCGTGCATCCTTTTTAATTTATTTTTGAAGAAAATGAGTACAAAGGCTTTATAGTTGTTAAGAAAATGCTGCTCATGTGCAGATAAATCCTCTCAAATTAACATTGATTATAAATATTCTCTGAAGTAAGTCCATTCCAGTAAGTACTTACACAGTGTAGGATAGATCTGGTTGACCAGCCTGTTTGTTTCATTGCTGTAGGTAGCAGAGTGGTATGTTAAGTTGAATGCTGCTTTTCTCAAAAAAATATTTAAAGCTAACTGGTTTGTTAAAGCTTGTCTTGCAGTTTAGGATGCCACTGTGTTTTCCTTTGTTAAGCTTCTTTCTGTTTTGTCTTCCCCCCTTTCTGTTAACAGTATGAATTTACGAGAGGTATTGAAGAAGTACGGGAAAGATGTTGGACTCCATATTAAAGCTGTGCGTTCCTACAGCCAGCAGTTGTTCCTGGCTTTAAAACTTCTTAAAAGATGCAATATCCTACATGCAGATATTAAACCAGATAATATTTTGGTAAGTAATAAATAATTTAAGCTTATTTTGCATGGTCTGTAGTGTAAAATTAAGTATTTAAAATTAATATAATTTTTTAATTTAGGCAAAATTAAAACTTACTGAAAATATTAATGGTTCACACTTTGATATAAAGGATGTTGTTGTATAAGTAGGAAATATAATACAAAATCTAAGTAAAATCTGTTTCAAACAAAAATACATCCACTTACATCTTTATAGAAAGCAGATTTTCCAAGGTAAGGTAGTGTTTTCTCTTAGGAGAAATATTTGGAATTTTCCATCAGTCATTCAAAGATGTTCTTGCTTTATGCAAAATGGGAATAGGTTGTTTGAATCTGGATGGAAATTTGTTTATGTCAGTGAGATAATGGGGGAAAGTCCTTGATGCCTCTTTTTTCTTAGAGCATGAAAGCTACATCAGAGGAATCCAGCAGGCTTCCTTGGTTTGTTTTGGAGGTCATCCATGTGACAAACTCAGATTTTTAGTTTATCTAAAATGTTCTTTTATTACCATCATTGCAGTGTAATTTACTATGTAAGCATGAGATATACAAATAATATGCTCTTTTATGAGTGGTAGTCTAGATACGAGAGTTGGGAGTCTAGACTGATAAAATTTCGGTATCTGGAGTGAAATCCAGGTCCACCAAGGATATTTTGGTAAGGGAAGAGTACATGAAACTGACTCTTTTGTGTGTTTTGTAGGATCTGAAGGCATTAGCTGCCACTATCAGTTTGAGAAAGTTTTTTTATAATTTTCTTAAAATACAGAAAGGAACTTCCAATCTAAAGGCTGAATGTTTTTTTTTTCTTATCTCTGACTTAAATGTTCTGTCACTTTGACAGTGCTATTATCATTTCAGTCCACAGATAGTGCTAATGGATATTTATGTTTAATTTTCAGGTGAATGAGTCTAAAACAATACTAAAGCTTTGTGATTTTGGATCAGCTTCACATGTTGCAGATAATGACATCACGCCATATCTAGTTAGTAGATTTTATCGAGCTCCAGAAATCAGTAAGTACATTTTGAATTCTCTACATGAATCATGTAGCAGGACATACCACTACTAGCAGATGAGAATTTGACTTGAATTTATTCTCTGGTCTTAGCAAAATATGACTCTGGAAATGTGATAACAGTCAAAAATTTAGACTTTGAAAACACTTGTGTGATTCTTCATGTGTGTTTGTGTTCATCTCAGTGAGGTCGAGGAGAAAGTCACTCTAATGTGTTATAGTTATGCTTTGATTTAAAGGTATTGTTCCAACTTGTTTTTTTGCTAACTTAGTGCTGATTATTTTGGTGTTAGATAAGAACCTCCCTTTCTAAAATAGGGATACTTTAAAAGTTAAAAGTTTGCATCTTTCTTTTAAGGTAACTTTTTATTCCTAAGAGTAGCAGCACCCATATAGTTTACAAATCAGGATTTTTTCATCTATGTGTTTTTGTAATATTATATGAAAGGCTGCCTTTATGGAATTAACTGGTATTGCTCTGTTTCAGTTATAGGAAAAATGTATGACTATGGTATAGATATGTGGTCTGTAGGCTGCACATTATATGAGCTTTATACAGGAAAAATACTGTTTCCTGGCAAAACCAATAATCATATGTTGAAACTTGCCATGGATCTCAAAGGAAAGATGCCAAACAAGGTAAGAAAATAATGTACATTATTTTAATTAATATCTGAAACTGCTATAAAGAACAGTAGAACATGCTTTTTTTTTCTTCTGAAATTGTTTCTTATAGACATCTTCTCTTAACTGTAAGTAAATACCAGACATTACTCTGACTGTGTGATTGATATCGATTTAAAATCTTATGAAGTGAAAGTATACAGCTTCTTTTTCATAGACTAAGTATAAAGTGAAAACAGAAACCTTCTAAGCACTGACCTGAAAAAATACGTAAGTCAATGGAAGATACTGTGTCCTTTTTTGGCTGGTTTGAACTGTATTTTTTTATTCAATCTAGTAATTTTTTCCTGTCCTTTTGATACATTTTTTTCATTAGTATTAAATTATTCATGTTGTAATGTTAGTAGACGTTCATGTGAAATTTGTAAGACACAGAGAACTTGCCTGAAACTCTTGCCTCTTCCTCGTTTTCCAGATGATTCGAAAAGGTGTGTTCAAAGATCAGCACTTTGATCAAAATCTCAACTTTATGTATATAGAAGTAGATAAAGTGACGGAAAGGGTAAGTCTTCAATATATCAACTAACCCATTACTTTTTCCAAGCTTTCCTACTGATACGGTCTTTCAAATGTCCTTTGACATCTTAATTAAGATTTTATAAACTAGAGAGTGTCCTTTTGCAGCAGTATGGACAGATTACATAGTTGCAAAATGGCATACAATTAAATCCAAGTTTAATTTGGTAGATGTATAGGATATGTCCACATAATCTATTCTTAAGTTATTAAAAAAATAAATTCTGCCTTGATTTTATAGAAGGATGTCCAGCTTCAGTATGATATATTGTATGAGGTCACTACTGATTTTGGTATTTTAACGTATGTTTAACAATAGTCACAGAATTAGTGATCAGATATGGGAACTTTGCATGTGGGCTTCTATGTTCTCAGTTAACTGGGATATTAGGTTCTTGAGTGCACCTGCTGTTGGTGGCCTACCCCCTTATCTAGTGTTCTTTCCACTCTTTTCTCTGCCCACATGAGGATTTATGAGACCATATCATGGAAGAGTGTTACTGGTCAGATACAAGTCAACTCTGCAGAAAAGCTGCTGCTGAAGTTCTCAGGAAGGGTTGGATAGGGGGGTTTGTGCTTCGCTTCTGTTCTACAAGGTTGCCATTTTTGTGTTTGTAGGAGAAAGTTACTGTTATGAGCACCATTAATCCAACCAAGGACCTTTTAGCAGACTTGATTGGGTGCCAACGACTCCCTGAAGACCAGCGTAAAAAAGTACACCAGCTGAAGGACTTGTTGGACCAGATTCTAATGCTAGACCCAGCTAAACGGATTAGCATCAACCAGGCTCTACAGCATGCCTTCATCCAGGAAAAAATTTAAACCAGATGAAGAAGTTCAAAGGGTTTGAGTAATTAAGATACAAAGACTGAAGAAATTTCACAGCAGTTATTAATGTATATAAACATAAATATTTCCCCTGCAAAGTTGAGGAAGAAATGATACATTTGAATTAACATCAAGGCTGATATTTCTTTTAGAAATGTTAGAGTAATTCTGTTTTGTGTCTTATGTGAAAATTTTCACTGTAGAACTGTTTTAATTGCCAAGACTGCACAGAAGTACGATGCTAATGTATATGGTTGCAGTTCATATATATTATAAAAAGAAAAAAGCATCTGTTATAAAAAAAAAAAAAAAGAAAAAAAGAGAGCAGTAATACTGGGTGGTTGATTTGTTTTTAGCAGACTTGGCTTCATTTTTGTCTTTAAAAAATGGCCAGCATAAATGCTGTTTATATTCACATTTTCCTAGGTGTGTGTGTGCAGGCCACAGCAGCATGCCCTTGGTGTAGTCAGTGCCGAAGGGGGTCTGTTCCTTCTTGAGCCTGCCCGCAGGGATGGTCTCCTCTTTTAAAGCAGGTTGTGTACAACTTTCAGTACACTGAAGGTAAGCTAACCCATCAACATCACCGGTATTTAAGCTGTTATTTTACTGGAACAACTGACAAATGAGAGACAATAGCGTTGTGGCAGAATTCTCCCTGCATGTTTGATAAATGATCTTGTTTTATTTTCTGGCATTGCAACCGTGGCATAGTTACAACTTCTGTTCTGTTCATCACATTTAAAACTTGGAGAGAGCGCACTTGATGGATAGAGCGCCTTCAGTGTACTGTTTCTTATTACTTTAATTTTTTTAATCAACTTGCTATAGACTTTGTATACATTTTGTTAAATACAGTTCACTATGACATAGAAACAATACTTACAGAAGAGTTTTCATTTAGTAATTACATATGTTGGGATCTCATTCGAAAGACCTTATATCTAAAGGATAGATAGACAACATAATGAAATTTTTAACTATTTGTATGTCATTTTGAAAGTGTACTGCTTTATGCTAAAAGTGTTTCATTTGTTCATTGTTTTCATTATTTGTGATCATGTTGTCTTTCAATACAGGCATAAACCTTCCACTCTTGAACAAAGCAGCTGCTTTTTAAAAGCGGTAATTGCTTCTTTACCTTTTATTTCTTTTGTAAATGAAGCTTTTCTTTAAGAAATGTGACTTTAAAGTGTTGTCTCTTGCATAAAACAGTTGACACTTACTTATTGTAAAGTGAAGATTGTTCTGCTGCATGTAAAGTGGACCATGCAGATTTCTGTATGTTTTCAGTATGCATCATTAGATAATAAAGTCTTTTGTGAACAAGGCATTTGTAGCCATTTTTAACAGAATCTGTCTTCAGTGATGGTAAATCAGGTAATTTGTAAGACCCACCCCTGCATTTCCTATTAATCATTTAATTAAAGGGATTATTATATGATCTCTGGGAGAGCTATAGGCTATATTAATTGGATATATAATTATTGCTGCTTAAACAAAAGCAAAGCAAAAAACCCTACAGATACTGTCTGTCTGCTTTCATTGTAATGAAATTATTCCTGTAGGACATGGGATTAAATTCAGGCTTTAACTAATGTTTGTGCTGTTTTTCTCACTTTTCCTTTTGATGGTGCTGAAAGCGAAAAAAGGAAAGCGAGTCACAGGCCACTCAACGCCTACTCCATGGGTCTGATTTGCTGAGACACCAACTTCACCTTCCTAACAAGGTTATTTCTGACAGCATGTGTAGATAAACATTTAGCAACGAGTTAAAAAAGCTTGAGACAATTGAGTTGGTTATACAGGGTGAGGAAAACAGAATCAACTTTTTCAGGTCCCTACTGCTGTTTTAATGTTCTCTGTGACGATGTTAAGAAGTTCATCTTTTCATTTTTTTATAAATGTATTCTGACAAGCTGTGAAAACCCCACTGGTTTCACGTACTTCATAATACTTTGAACTAAGGATTTTTGTATCCATCTAGGTACATAATGGCAACAATCAGGCACTCTTAGTGCACTCAAGAATGGAAAAATGCCACAAAGCAGGTCATTCTGGTGGTGGGGAATACCCCACCAAGGAGATGTAATGAACTAACTACGAAAACAAGCAGGAGATGGGTGGTTTTGTATGCCTATTTGGAACCTTCAACCTGTCTCTTCTCAATTTATATTGTAAAATTCCTAAAAAACCCAATCTCTCCTTATTTCCACATATTAAGGTATCTTTTTTCATACAGGAAGGGGAAAAAAGTTAGCTTTCACATTCAGTGTAACACTAGTTGATTGATAGTTAAATACAGAAAGTATAACTTGCACTTTTACAACATAAGCAGCACTCTGAGGGCACTTTTGCACAGATTAGTAATAGCTTATTCTTTCTGTTGCTTTGTACTTTATTCTTAAAATAGGAATATGAAACCATGAAATGAGTTGGTGATACAGAAACAAAGCAGTAGAAAAGATGCCCCTTAATGCCTACAGAACTGTTAAAAGCTATTCTGGAGAAGCATAAAGTTGCTCGTTTACTTGTTCTTTGTGTTGTAGGTGCAGCTCAAAAGAAGATGATGGCTACCAGAAGACATGAACAAAGGTTTCTGTCCTATAAAAGATATGAAAAATACTCTTCATCTAGTTCTGTCTTAATATTTTGGTTTCCAGCATTTCAGTTTAGAATTGATTAACACTGCTGCAGTATTGATAATTCCTGAGACATACTTGCTGTATTAAAATATGTTACATAGATTGTTTCAATTCTGGTTGAAGAGATTATTTTTTGTTGTGATTAAATGTGGGTAAATAAGCATTACCCTTGAAATACAGTTTTCTTAGATTGATTAGGACAAAATCTATTACATTTAGGAAAAAAATTGACCATTGTATTTAGTTAAAATAGTTACATTAGCAAGTAAATATTTAATTTCAGTAGGTTCATTATTTATTTTAATTCTGTCAAATTCAATTGTTGATGCAGAGACTAGTTGGCAGAGGTTATTCAAATCAGGTGGATTTCAATCTCCCATCCAGCTGACACTTCTTGTTGGCAACAATAGAAAATCTTTGTCTGGTTTCAAAAACCTCTGGAATTGAGGACTTTTTGACACTGTTAAGGACCACCTCCAGTTGAGGGCAATACCTTTCCAAGTAGCCTGAGGAGAGTAGAGTAGCTGCAGCTGCTGCTGCTGCATTCAGCTGAATTCTCATGGTTGTGGCAGAGTGCAGCTAGAATAGCTGTGCAACAGAATGAACTATTTCTCAACTGATCTAAGAGGGAGGATAACTTACCTTTTCCTCCTGTACACAAAAATGTAATTTGTATCTTCACCAGAGCTCCTACATACTGGAAGTTTGGCTACATGTACTGTAAGGCTGGTTTCTGTTTCCTTCTCCCTCATGGTGACAAGGAGCTTCATATTTAACATACTCAGTTTGCCAAGCATGCAGAAAAAACACGATTCCAGCCCTGTGGGGTTAGAATTTTTTTTATTACCTTGGTTTATACTACTGTAGTTAAAGAATTAGCTACCATTTAGGATTTTTAATAGAAAATAATGATTCCTGAACAACCTTTTTAATAATACTTTGTCTCCATACATAGGGTAAGTGGCATTAAACCTCTGAAGAACCTTTATGTGTATATTGACCCACTCACAGAAGGCAGACCAGTCTGTGATACTGCTGAAGATAGAGTGATCTTCTACAATATGTGTAAAGTTGTAATGTGGATGGAGTATGCTGAGAAATGGCAATTACTTGAAATTAATAAAACATGCTTCAAACTTGCTTGCCTCCTGTCTTCTGTTGTGCTTACCAGTGTCTTACTGCAAAGCTGTGAAATATGAACAATTCTTAAGTACCCTAAAAATTAAGTGGTTTTGGGACCAAAGAATGCAAGTGAATTCGCTTTGATTTCCCCTCTGCCATTTTTATCTTGTGAGGTATGAGCCTGTATGAGTCAGGGGACAAAAGAATTGCATTATATTACAGTGAAAGGATGTCATATATACTTACAGATTAATCTTTGTAAGGGAAAAAATAGTCCAATGGGAGTAGCAGCATAGTGAAGTGGGATGGAGTGTGTGTTTTCATTTATCAACTTGTAAGTTGTGTATCACACTAGATTTGTGGGGGGGTACGAAAGCAAGACTACCAAATGTGTCTCCTAGACTTTCATGTTTTAGTTTTGTTCATTTGAGTACTTAAATAACTAAGTTAATTTAACCTTTTGACAAATACTTACTCTGAAAAAATTTTCCCTTCCATCATAGACATTTTTGATTCTTCATTGTCTTAATTATTTCTTTATAAATACTGATTTTTATGATTGGGACCCAGATCTTTTTACAAAATAAGTATGGACTAATTATTCATAAAATAGTGAAAACATATTAAGAATACTTGCCAAGATTCAATTTAAAGCTGCATATGGGCAGGTAAAAATAAGTAGGTCATGACTGATACTGTCTACTACTGTTCATGGTTCTAAAAAGTGTCTTAAAGTCTTAAAAGTGTAATTTGTCAGAGTACAAGCAAGTTGTCTTTGTGTTCTTGTAAAAAGAAATGAGGTGGTCACTGAGCATAAATGAAGTGTACTCTGTTTAAAGAATGGAACTGATAGTAGATACCAAGAACAATAAGCATAGAAGGGTTGTACAGCTTTAAAAGAAACAAGGAGTTGATAACAAAGGTTACTGGGCACAAAAAGGCAGAGAAGGCTCTTAAAAAAGAAAGCACTCTTGATTTCCATGTCAGAGCCCTAATCCTGTATTGTTACAGAAAATGGATCTTTTTGTAAACTGTTAGTGAAACTATTTGACATGTTCTGCAAGTCTGAAAGCTAGTATAAACCTGCAGCTCCAATAGACCTATCCCTTTGGAGGAGCATATTTATCATGGAATCTGATACATTATCAGGCAGAAGTATGGTTTCTTAAAGAATGCAGGTGGACCTCTTCATTGGTGAAAAGACTGGTAATCACCCTAAGTCATCTAAGCAGGCTAAAGGGTATCTTAGTAACCTGATTTAGGTATTCTGCATATCCAGTTTTCAAACAGAGCCATAGATGCTTTTTATTCTACCACTTGGAAAGCTCCCTGCTTAAACGGGGGGAAGGTTTAATTAGCTCAAGTTGGAAATACAGCTACTTTATTCCTTGCACTCTGATCGGAGTACAAGGGTCTAAAAATGAATTGATGTACCCCCTGCAGAAAACAGTGGAATGAAAATGCTCTGAGGAAAGTAGCCTGTCCTGTATTCTGCTGGAAATGATGGTGATGTGAAGCCAGCACCATGTACCAAACAGGTTACTCAGATGATGAAATGTGTCCTTGGGGCCAGCCAGGGTTGGACACGATGTGATGCCAACAACCCAATTTACCTCTACAGCTGGCCATGCTCTTAGCACAGGGCAAGAGCAGATGCCCTGCAGCTTGGAGAGGACTGCAATGATTTGGGGTGGTTTTCTGTCATTTGTTCATTTACTGGCTGCATGAACTCTTACACTAAGTTCCTTGCAATGAATGGGGTTTTGATTCTAAAGAAATACAAATATGTATAAGTCTTACCCTTTTGTAAGATCCACTCGTCACTGTTGCCATAATTCTTGCCCAAGAAACCTCAATTAGAATGAGTGGGAGAATACTCTTCCCGCAATTTATTGAATTCGAGCTGTACTCTAGGAAAGAGTAAGAAAAGCACTGAACACATTAAAACCAGGAACGGAGGAACTAATGTTCTTGATTTTTGATGAAACTTGAGTTTCTTCTGCAAATGCACTTCACAGTGGCTTTGAGATGTTGTACTCACGCATCTGTGAATTAACCTGTATTCTTTCTGCTCCCTAACCCTGCTCTCAAATGAAGACACTGAACTTCACATGCTCCCTATAAAAGGAGCTTTAGTTAACTGGGTGCACGTAAAGCTCAGGCATTCTACAGCTCTTTCTTCTATGTCAAAATAAAGCTTAGCCTAAAAAACATTATGTAGAACAAACATTAGTGTAGAACAACCCTACATTTGGGCTGCATTTTTGGTCAACTAAAGCCAAACTGACCTCTATACCATGGTTTTGTATCCACTAGACAGTCACAAAGGTAACACACAAAATTCTGTAAACAATTTCATAAAATTTCCATACAGATTAAGCCAGCTGGATGAATCTGGTAACAGTGCTGTTCCTTTCAGCCTCTTGAGTGAAGATGCTGCATCACAGCTGAACATGAGGACTGCCTGCGAGCACTCTTCCTTTGGATGATCTTCTTCATACAGGATAATGATAAGTAGAGGTCCCTTCATCTTATAGAGAACATTCAGGCACTCTTTGACAGGGTACAAAATAGGTAGTTTCACAACTCAGCTATGTTTACATGAGAATCCCAAATAATGCCTAGACCAACATGTTTTTTTCCTTTTTTCTCTAAAAATAATCCAGAAATTCTCATACCATGTAAGTAAATGATATAGTAGTTCCATGTATGCAACAGAGAGCAATTTAAAACATCGCACAGATCTGCAAACATGTTCTGCTCCAAAGACTGAAACTAATTGCACATAACTGACTTCCAAATTTATTCCATAAGAAGGTGCACATCAAAACACAGGTAACAAACTATTGCCAATGTGTCAATGTTTAGGCTTCCCTGCTTCTTCCCAGCTGACCCTCCATGACAGAAACTTTACTATGGCAAAACACAAGTCTTATTCAATGATGTGCTGCAATGTTCTGAATTAAAAACTACCCAAACTAATATAAAACAGCTAGATACTAGACAAAAATAAATGAATAAATAAACAACCAAAACAAATCCCATAAACACAGCAATCTGGTTTTGGTCTAAAAAGCATTCTATCTCCAATCTACTTTTTCCCATAACCAGAAGCCCAGAGCCCTATGATGAACACCCCAAGTTAAGATACTGACCAGAAGAAGAAAATAAAGGGGTATCAATGTGTCATTATTAAAATTAAAATTATTAAAATTAAAATTATTCTGAGGTAACCATTTTAGAGCAACTATGTCTGTTCCTGGGGTATCTTATTTCAGGATCGCTAGATGATAGTCTAATCATCAGTAGAAACAGCAAAAGAAAACACAGCAGTAGTAGTGAGCGGAAAGGTGCTTCTCTTCACTGAAATTCATCCTTCTGAGTACGGACAATCCATCTGATGATTCTTAAAATTTGGAGTTAACATTATTTTACAAAATACATTGCTTTCTTCAGACATCCAACTCATTCACAAACACATTCAGCAAAAAGGAACAGCAGAAAATTCTGTATGCTAGTCCAGTAATAATTACATGTTACGATACACACCCTTACCACACTTGAACTTTTTAGCAGGGCCTGCTGTGATATGACAAGGGGTAATGGATTTAAACTGAAGGAATGCAGGTTTATATTACATGTAAGAATTAAGTCTTTTACTACGAGGGTGGTGAAACATTGGACCATGTGGTGGATGCCCCATCCATGGAAAATTCAAGGTCCTGTTAGATGGGGCTCTGAGAAACCTGTTTGAGTCGAAGGGAGTTTTTTGCAGGGATGTTGGAACTATGTGGCCTTTAAAGGTCTCTTCCAACCCAAACTGTTCTATGATTCCTGTCAGATCCCACTCTATGCCCTCTCACTTTGATAACTACTGGTTAGTATAGTGTTTTGGTCAATTCTACGACCCTATAATTGCAATTTAATGTCGATCCCATTTCTTGGAATTGTTTACGGCAGCTGCATAGCAGAACAGCACAAAAGCCTGACTAAACTTAAATTGCATTCACTGCTGTCTGCTTGTACACCAAGCCAGTCACACTAATAAAGGAAATTAGATTGGTTTGATACCATTTGTCCTTGACAAATACAGACCATGTTATGTTCTGTTTTATTACTGTAGAGTAGGGAGCAGATTACCAAGAAACTCTCTCTACTAACTTTATGTACTTAATGATACCTTCTTTTGCTTGTTTTATGATGGGACACATAGATAAAAGAAACAGCATTCTATCCTTGTATCACAAAAGAACCATAAAGTCATATATTTTTAGAAGATCAGGGCTAATGGAACAATAAGATCAGAAGACAGCTTCTGCCCTTTTGTTGCTCAGAGACTGTTTTTTGAAAAAGTTTTAAAATGTTCCACAAATATCATTACTTTAAATGTCAAAAAGAATTAGAAGAACATTCCACAGTGCTGTGAGACAAACAAAAAGAGCTCTTCAATAGAAATTGAAGCAACTTAGAAATTGTTTTGTTATCTACTTCTAGCTACGTATTACAAGCTCCATGGAATGCCTTTAAGTCAGGGGTTTTTAATCAATACAAATCTATTACGGATTTTTGAATTAACCTTCATATCAATAGGTAAAAAAATCCTTTTATCTGTGAGATTAGTTACACTACTTCTATTTAAACTACCAGGTAAAAATATGTTTGCAATGTATTTTACTAATAGTGGCTGAAAAATGTAAAATTCTATGTATCACTAAATCTTAAACATACTTCCTATCTTTCATGATAATCAGGGATACAAACTGAAGGTACCATTATTTCTGTATACATTTAGGGAAAACAAAGGATGTGAATTATTCAAAGCTCAGGTTGAATTTTTTAATCTGCATAAATATTACCTATAGATTAAAATATGTGGTGCACAAGAAATATTATTTGTAGTTGAAAGTACTGACATGGTTCTTACAGTTCTAGGGTCTTAACTAAATTGGAAGAGAAAGCCCCATAGCAATAAAACAGTTAAGAAAAATCTCCCTCTCTGCTGTATACTTCTTCATTAATAATGAAAACCAACATCAGAGTATACAGAGTTTCTACTGAAAAAATTACACAAATAATGGAGTTAATGAATATGTGAATATAAAGTTATGAAGTGAAATTACTAACTGATCTGAGACAACGATTTAATCTTCCAAAAGGTTAACTAAAACCACGTAGAAGTTCCAACCCCTAGATGTATGCTGTTTTATTCTCATTACTTCTGCAGAGTAATGGTTCATCTCCACTGTTATAAGAGATATGCTGGCATCTACTGATCAAGGAAACCCTGATTCTGTAATTTCATCTATCAACAGGTTGCATTTTTCCTTGAGGAAAGCAAACACATCACACTTTTTCACAGACAAGTGGTCATATGAAGCAAGTAGTGGAAAAATATATTGAAGATCAGACTCACAAAGCTCAAAACAAACATCTTGGAGATGAATGTGAATACTTTTTTGTAAGGTCTTCCAAGAACTACTGAGGATGTCTTACAGAACAAGTAAGAATCAGCACAACAGTAGTTAAATACTTCCATTTATTTTTTCATTAATACAGTATTTCCCCATAGATTGATAAAAAATAATAATTAATAATTATTGAAGACATATCAAAATAGGGTGCTATTGAATGTGTTGCTGTTTTAGTATTGTTCAGAAACATCACAGATGCCTACAGAAAAATGAACCTTTTTTCCCTAACCTCAGTATCCATAATGGATCCAAGACACATAAAATTGTATTAATTTTATGAACCAGTTTTAACCCAGTACTCGTAATGGAAATATACCACAGCAAAAGGCGTAAGAATTATTATTTGAAGATAAAGTTTATGGTAAGGGCAGGTTAGGCCATTGCAGATGGTGAGTTGTTCTATTGGTGAAGATTAGAGTTTTGATTTCTTCTGAAAGAAGCTGACAAGAGCATTTATACATTCATCAGACAACCATCTTTCCATCAGGACTTCACATTCTTTACTGTTGACTGCATGGAGTTTCTCCTTTTCCATACTTCGTACCAGCTGCTTTGACACTGCCAAGGACTGGAGGAGAAAGAGGAACATTAGGAAGTTAAGTTTTCTAGACTTCAGTTTACAGTTTCAGAAAATAACACAAACCCCACATTGGAATCCTAATCCAATTGTATTAACATTGCACCTTTTAGCTTTTAGTCAATCTTTTTACTGGAAGTATTTATTGTATTTAGTTACTAACACTGTTAATGAGGTGGAGGAGGCTCATGGGAAGCAAACCAGCAGCCCACTAAGTGCTCATAGTCAGAGTAGTTGGGCACAAGAAGCGACACCCATTCAACTGTCTGCAGTGTCAAATGCAGCCCACGTTATCAGCAGCTGACACAGGTGTCTCCTCTTTTCCAGTACAGCATAATATCATTGCAACTGAAGTAGTCTTGCAAAACCTTAATTAGTGAGCAGGATGACCACACTCAGCAAAACCTAAAGCCACTCACTGTAACCTTGAGCACCCAGAGTGCACACAGTACAACAAATACTGCAGAATCAGTGCTTAAATATAAACTATATGCCAAAATATAAACTATTGCATCCAAGGCACTCACAGAAAGACTGAACACAAAGACTGAACAGGCAGATTAATTAATTTCAAAAGATTTTCAGCCATTGAACCGCTATGTACAGTGCATTGTCCTGGATGCAGACAGAGCAGAAGAGAGGTATCTGGTCCCAGCAGCAGAGGGACAAATCTGTGCTTGAAGGAAAATATAATAAGCCTCATTATTTCAATTAAGGATGAAGTAAAACCAAGTGACAGGATAGGTTTGGCAGGAGAATTGGGAATGCTATAGGCTTACAAGGTGGAGAAAAATTTAAAATACTGACATTTTTGGGGAGCCTTGCGTAAGCTTCTAGTCTTGCCCAAACTTCCTTCTGAAAACTGTTGTCGGGGAAGACTTCAGTCACAAGTCCCTGGGCACAGGCTTCTGCTGCAGTCAGCTTTTTATTGAAGAGCAACATCTCACTTGCCTATGTAAAGGAAAGTGGAAAATGTGATCCAATAAGGCACAAGACTTGAGTAATCTGACAGGAAAGCTGCATACTTCCATGTCACATTTATTTTACTCTCTTGCTTGTTAATATCTGCCCTCTGAAAAAGAACACAAAATCACAGAATTGATGATGTTGACAGGAATCTCCAGGTACTGGCTTCTTCAAAGCCCCTGCTAGAACAGGGTACTCAGTCCCATCATTCAGGCCATAATGAAGGCGTAAGTATTACACCCAGTATCAAGCCCTGGGCTATGCCACTAGTGACTGGCCTACAGTTCCTACCATTCACTAAGAGCATACATATCTTTCTGAGCAGAGCTCCAAGAATGTAATCTGAAATTGCCTCATCATAAATGTGTTTGTTCACTTTTGCAGTGACTCCAAGATTTCTAGGGAATTGTACTGGCAGGCTATGTCTCACCAAACAGGCTACTATTGATACTTAGATGGTTATGAAGCACTCACTCTGCTCCTTACAGATTTAAACCTTGCTCAATGAAAATACATTATAGTGAAGCAGATTTTTTTTCTGTGGGACATCAAAAGAAGCAGAAAAGAGTTATGCTGTCCAGAGGAAAAAAAAAATTAGATTCTCCTATCTGTCCAGAAGAGAGACAATTTTTCTTAATTACTATTATTTAGTTTCCTCATTTTTAGAGTAGACAGAGAAAACAAGAGTATGGTCAATAGACTACACGTGCTCTTACAGTCAGGAGATACCCACACACAAAGTTTAGATGATCCCATGGACAGTCCAGACATTCTTACCTTGCCTAAGCCCATGATTTTCGGAAACAGGTAAGAGGAACATCCTTCAGGGCTCTGCCCAAGTTGACTAAATGGGCTGTGAAATGTAGCCTGGAAAAATTAAAAAGAATAAAATTAACACAAACCTTACGACAGAGCATGGAATTAAAGAACCAGGATTTAGTTTACATTTTAAAGCTTTTACTGTGACTGACTTCACCAAAAACACATCTAAACTGTTTCCATAATAGGTTTTAAATGCCATCTGGTAACACTGCTTCATCGTCTCAATGCACCCAAGAGCTGGTTTTGTCTGTATAATTCCATTCCCTTATCATAACAACCCTACTGATGAAGCTACGTTGTTTGAATACAGCACTTAGAGAAACTAACATATATGTGCAAAATCTTTAGAGAAGGGATGTTCATATCTGCACTAAAACTTATGAAACACGTATTTCAAATAATTTAAGAGGTAAAAAGCATTTTTGCATTTCTGAAGGTACACTAAGTTTATTCTACTCCTGAAAAAATTCAAGTCACTGAATCTTCTGTCCACAAATTTTATGCAAATCTAAAAAGAGCCCATGCCAGAAATGCATCATGGGGCCATACAAATACATAACTGCAAATTAGAATTAAGTAGCAGAAGTTTATGTTTTGACAACTTACATCAACTTTAAGCAAGAAAGACAAAATATCTGCCTTTATTTCCATTTAAAAATATGAACTGATACACAAAGAGTGCAGAAGTTGCCAATGTAGCTTTCACTGAAATAGAAGGTTTTGGATGTTCAATGAAAAAAGAATCTCTTGCTGTACTACAGAAGGCCACATAGTTAAGACAGATCAATACACTTTCTAGCAAGAAAGTAACATTTACAACATTGCAAGAAAAGATTAGACAGCATCTGCCAGGATGCAGGATGATATTTGTCATACTTAAACTGGTGTCCCAAGAACTGGAGCAAAACGCAGTACACAGAAGGCAACTGATCTATTGTCAGACTGGGCTGTGCAGCTCCCATGTGTATGGCTGGTAACGTTCTGCTCTGAGAATAGCTGGCTGAGAATGAAACCAGACCCTGAACATAGTGAAGCTGGCCATTTCTGGAGTAGGTAGTCAATGCCTAAAGTAATCCAAAGAAACTACTGCAGAATGTGAAATTAAGTAGCAATTTGGATAAGAATGACCTTATCGCATGGGAGTTCACAATCTTGGAAAAGGAATAACAGAGAATAATCATCTTTGAAAAGGCTTCAATAAACTTGAATGTAATAGGAAAATTCTCATAAAGGACAACCTAAGTAAAGGGCTAGGTTAGACTCCACAGAAATCCTCCAAGAATTGTTACTAAGAGCACAAGCAAAAGCTGTCCCATTACAGGTAGGCAGGTACTAACAGAATCTCTCAATAAAAGGAAGTTCAAGTATGAATTACAAGCTATTCAAGAAAGGAGGATAATATTAACAGGACAAAACATTTAATGCTTATTTGGATGAAACTTCAACTAAATCTATACTAATTTACGTCTGTAAGGAGATACACTGAGGAGAAGTGATTAAAATTCCAGATAGTCTTAATAAAATTGAGAGGTATGATTAAGAAGATACTACTTAATACAGACAAGCTGAAGTTTGTCAGGAATCACTTTAGTATATAGTATATCAGAGCAATAACTGTTTTACTGGCAACTTTACAGTAAGGGATCCAGGTGTTCTATCAGATTACAAGTATGTGAATCAAATAACGCTGTGGGATATCAGAACAGAAATGCAGCTGCAGAATGCAGAGAAGCTCTTTTGCTCCACTTTGCATGAGTAAGACATGAGCTGGAGTGATGTGTCTAGCTTGTACTATGCTTAAAGAGACACAGAACAACTGGGAGGAGTCCAGAGAAATGTGACAGCAGGCCACATGAGGAGAAGCTGAACAAATTGCAGCTGTTTAGCAAAATAAAACCAGAGAGAGTGAAGATAAACCTGAGATACATGTAACAGTCTAAGTATGCTGATGGCTGAGCACACTCACAGCTATTGTAAGGGGCGATGAAAATAGCCTGTTCTTTAAACTGAGGAAGAAGAAACAATAGTTCATCCTGCAGCAAAAAATGATCAGATGGGAGGGTGAAAGAGGGAGAATTCAACAATTTTCTAGTAAAAGAAGAGATCTAAAATCCAGAATAGACTGAACAAATCACACACATTACACAGGTATATGTCAGGAGTGACACAAGTCAATAGTGATCCTGTAATGGATCACTTCAGCCAGCTACCGAACTTCCATTCCACAATAAACTTTTGCTCCCCTTTCCACACCTGAGAGGGACCTTACAAACAACATTTCACATCAGGTTATAAGAGAGGCTCTTAGAAAAGAGCCTCTAAACTGGAATCAGTAATTGGATTACTACAGCAAAGAAATTCCATGTATGTTAATCACTAGCTGATGCATCCCTGTGCATTCCTTGATGTGATATAAAAATCCCTTAGACTTTTCTAAAGTGTTCTTTTCTCTCCGATTACCCCAAATCAAATACTATTTGCTACAGAAAGAGGCTTAAAGATGATCAGCTACATAATGTACTTACCCTGTCAGAAGCATAGACAATGTCACACAATCCAAGGACTGTTACACAGATTCCAATAGCTGGGCCATTTACCACTGCAATCAGTGGTTTAGGAAAATCAATAAAATGATCCACAAACTCTCTAGAGAGAAGGGAAAGGAGAAAAATGTAAGACATAAGAGAGTTTTTCATCCAATATAAACAACTTTCAAAACATATGATTAAATCCTGCATAACAAACCCCAGGAGCTAGATAGAAGCTACACAGCATGTTTTTGACCCTTTGAGAAATGAATTCTGATAAAATAAATACTATTTGAAACAACTGCATTTCCTTAGTAACTATGAATCAAACATGTACATATCAGCAGAACTTTCTTAGTTCCTGCAATCAAGCTATCAAAATGTTTCCTTTTCAGCTACGGTTACTGAATACAGCTTACTAACAAGAATAATCTTCGGCCTAACCATCCATCCCAACTCCACCCATGATGGGAAAGCCATTCCCTTCACAGACTGCTCTGCAGTGAAGCCCCAACAGGCACCAAAATTGTGATGCTACCACAACACAGAATTCCCTAGCGCTCTTCTGCACATGTTTGAGAAATAGCCTGTTGTTTTATTTGGCAACTACTTCTCCATCCAAGAAGGGCAAAACACATTCTCACAATAAAACACTTCTCAAAAGTGAACAGAGTTATAGGAACTCCAGTTCCCTAGTATCTCTGTGCATCGGTTGGAACGAAGCACTGTGTTTGTGTAATAGTAACAGCACAGCAAACACAGGCTTCTCATAAGAGCAAGATTAAAGACCATAAAGTACACAAGAGGCCCTGCATTGTGCTGAACACCCCACAAAACACTGCAGGCTGGAACACTTCCCAGGTACCACTGGGTAACACCTTCACAACAGATCCACACTGCATCATTATCACTTTGAGGGGCGACTGTGATCCACAGAGAGCTTGCCTAAGTAAAAACTGCAAAACTGAGTACTTTACTTGCAGTTCATCTTTAAAGTATGAATCAAAAACATTGTGCCTGAGGAAACAATCCAACATGCAAGTATCTCTCAATCATCACGTAGAGAAGTAAAAAGAAGACAAAATCTGCTTAAGTAGGGAAAAAAGAAGCCTGTTGTTTGTCCCAAAAAGCTATTTCAGCCCCAGCATCAGATGATACCCCTGATCTCCGTGGCCTTAGAAAATAAACTCAGGCAAATTCAGACTTAAAGATGGAATTTCCAACAAGTTCATTACCCCTGTTATTTTATTGTATCTATATATCTATCAAAGAAGTCTGGTATTGGAGGTATTTTGGCATGTCCAGCTAGTCTAGACACTGTTGGATATCAAAAAATACACAATTTTTTTTCATATACAGTTAAAACAATGGTGTTGTCATTATATCTGCATGTACTTTGGGGACTAAATCTTGAAATCAAGTATTTAGCATCACTGTACTTAAAAATACTTCTCATCACACTTATTTCATACAATTTATACTACTTCCTCCCACATGATCTTTGTGTTTATGCACATGGTAAGCTCTTAAGACACAGTAATCTAAATAGATGAATTGTAACTGGGTCCCTGCTGTGGTGTTTCCTAACAAAGCCTGCAAATTTTATTTTACCCATTACAGTGACTTATGGATATATGAAACCAAGATGTTCTACTTGAGTAATACTGCTCCATCTTTTGCCATCTCCTCAATTTTGTCAGGCTGGGTATTAGCAAAATTATTCAGATCATTTCCACTACTATAGTAGTCTCCATTTCCTGCAAAGAACACACAAGAGTAAATGCACCAATGGTTTCTGAGTAGGTAAGGGAAAACAAGCTTTCATTTATTAGATTTACAAAAGAATTTCATACTAAGTGTCACTAAGTGTCTAATATTATAAGCAATTGGAGGGATTTTCTCAAGGTATACACACTATCTTAAAGAACATCTGTGGTTTAAAAATAAGTTTTGACTGACAATTTGCTGAATAGAAGAAAAATGGTAGAAAGCCAAAGAATACTGACTGTGAAATATTTGAGAGGGAAAATTCTTTTTTTTTTCCTGTAACAGCATCAGATGGAAAAATATTTTGTTTCTTTCCCTGCATACTTCCTCAGGGCTTTTTTCTGTCAATTCACAATCATTCAAATGGTTAGATGCAAGAATTTTTTTTTTTGTAACAGGAGAATGGAAATTTAAGTTGATCCACCTCCCTCCATCCAACTTCAAAGTGATGAAGGAATCAAAAGTAGACAAAATAACCTATTTAATGTGCGATTAATTTTAACATTTTTATGACCAATTCAGAAAACAGCATAGTATTCTAAGGATAACACTGACAGTACTGCACTGAAATCACTGTACTGGAAGATGGATTCTTCATTAAGAAACAGACAACCTCAAGGAATATGTAAGTCGGTTTGAGGTACCAACAAAAAAGCAAGGAGCATTTAAAAGCTAGACCGCATGACTAAATTGTCTAAATCATCCTGTGCTCCATGATGACAGAGGATGGGACCTTTCACTGGTTGGCACACCCACTACTTTACACTGCAGTGCTCTTATTCCCTATGTAAAACACAGCAGAAAGGTTTGTGCAGAGGTGTTTGCTATTTACTTGTAGCTAGACACTCGAGTTGTATGAACTACGTTTCTCATTTTGTAAGGGCTGTGGTGCCCAGCCATTGCTACTGAAATTCAGCAGCATGGGAGTGGGAACCAGGTGTTGGTAAAGCAGACAGTGGAGAAGAATATGCATGCAACTCCCTCAGAGTAAATGGGTTTAAGCCCAAATTCACCTTGAATTCACACTTAGCTGCCAGCCAAAGCTCAAGTTTTGGCTAATTTCCTAAAAAGAAAAACATATGGGCAAAAAGGATGAGCCAGCCAGTCAGTACCTGCACTCAGCCTCTCTCTGACTCCCATCTGTCCTCGACTCTGTGTTCAGTCAGCATAAGAGACAGACCGAGGGGTCCTCTGGAGAACCCAAAGAACATGTTCCAGAGCAGCGAGACTTCACAGGCTGCATGAGTTTGAGCTGCCCTTTCAACACTATTGCTGCATTCACCCAAATGCACACATCTGGTGACTGGGATGTACACAGCTGAGCCAGGCTAAGGCTTGCCTGGCCAATCCTTTCCTATGGCTGCCATGGAAAAAATCCCAAACCATAAAATATCACTTTTTTCTGATGATGATCGGTAAATATGCAGTCTAAGCTTGATACTCCCTGTGCCAGTACAGGATTTCAGATGCTTATTTTTAGTGTGTTTCCATGTATCACAGAGGTAGAGCAAATTGACAAAACTCACTCCCAATGAACATCAAAAGCAGTAATGTAGATGCTGCGCAACAATATATCAGCTACTCTAAAGCAGTAAAGCCCTTAGGAGTATTCCTTGTCCATCTTCTCATCTGAGAAACATGTTTTGATGCAATAATGAGCTTGCTAAAGAATTCAAAACAGCATCTTGAAGGGATTTTGCCAAAATACTTCAGAAAATCTTTGGTCTATAATAGAAGAAATAATTTCCTCACATAATTCAATCTTAGTCTAAACACAGGTAGATAGTTCATGTCAGTACCCCACTGTGGTGTAATATAAAACATACCAGTAATAACTGCTATGGTGGAATCATTTTTTCCAGCTTCTTCAAGTGCTTTTATAATTTCTCTGTACATCTGCATAAAAGGAAAACAAAGTACAAAAATGATACTGCAAAAGAAACATAAAAATGAGATTGACATTGAAAACAAGAAACTTAAGAGAGATCCTTTTAAATACTGAAAAGTTTTGCAAGTACAGAAAGTTAAGTATTAAATGTGAAGTACTTGCTACCATAAAGACACATGCTGGCAATACTCAAAAATTCCTGTGTAAATCTATGGGATAAAATAAGGTCCTTTGGAAAACAAACATTGACTGAAAACAGGTAATTTTAAAACCTGAGAAGTAGTTCAAGTGGGCAAAACAACATACTAAAAATTAGCGGCACTGGGGCAAAGACCCTGTTTCTGGTATCTTTGCAGCTGTTAAACGGGATAATCATGATGTTTCCAACAGGATGGATTTAGTCATGAAGATAACTATGGGAAATGGAAGATCACCTACACATACATGCAACAGTGCTGAGCCAAAGGCTGCACAAATGCTTCATTATGCACAAGACAACAGTCAAATCTTGCATCCACAGAACAGGCCTGCATAGCTGCAGTTTGCTGGCTTAGTTTAGTGCAGACCATAATCCTATAGTAAGTTTTAAAGAACCCAAGAGACACAAAAAAGCCTAATCTGAATGATTTAATTTTGTACTGGATATTTATTCCTTAGGTTGTCATCAGAGTCAGGACACTAATCCCTCAAAAAATTTAGACCGTCATGCTTCAGCCAGTTCTGCTAAACCTGTAGTGAGGATTCTTTAAAAATGTAAATATTTTACTCAAGAAAGGAAAAAATCATTAAACCTCCCAAGCTAATTTCTTTACCTGACGATTGATGGCATTTTTCCTATCAGGTCGGTTAAACATTATCTTTGTGATATTGTTTCTGGTAGTAACTATCAACGTTTCATAGCCATCGTGTCTGCCCTCTTCTGGTGAAGCATCTTTCTTCTGGCTAGCAGATTCTTCAGAAACCAGACTTGAGACGAGCTCAGCGTATTTCTGTCTGGCACTATCCTGTAATAAAAGAGAAAAAAAGAAGAAAAAAAATGGAAAAAAGTGGGAAGAAAGGAAAGAAAGGAAAAAGAAGATTAAAAATAAGGAAAAAAACACACACAATATTATGAAAGGCTGAAAAAAAAGGCTGGAAATCAGTTATAGTATTAATAAAAAGGGTACCTGAAGAAATGGGGGGGGATGAAGTTAAATGTGCTTCAAGACTAAAGAAAACAAAAATCCCAATGACAAATTAGGAGAGTGACAAGGGAAACATATTAAACACTGCAGAACATGCATAAAAACATCTGGAAAGCAGCAGCGATAGATCCACAAAATAAAAGTGCACAGATGCTGGGTTGGTGAAGTGCCCTCATCCACACCTAATATTACCAGAGAGACCTTTGTCATATTCCCAGCATTTACACATTTCTATGGATCCTCTGTTTCTGCTTTCCAGCCGAACACCTCTCCAACAAGTTTTTATGTCAGAACATGTGTTGCTGAAAACAACTAAAATGCTAAAATGTGTCTTATGGCATGTTAAAATTGCTTGAAGATACTAGTTTTCCTTCAGCACCAACATGATACACAAAAGCCTAAAGAATCTTGCCTCCCTATTTCTACAGTAAGCAGTGATTTAAAAAAAAAAAAAGTTCTTGGTTGTTGTTGGATAATATACTTGGAACAATTCTTTAATCCATAATCTGTAGCACATGAAATTGTCTATCCACTCTCCACTCTTAACTTCGAGAGCAGATTCATTTCCTTAAGTGTTTCTTGACTACTCCTAAAAGCTGCAGGGCCATTTCAAAAAGAATCCAAAAACTCCGAACTAAACAAAAGATAAAAATACACCTCAAAAACCCCAAAGCAGCACAAGAACATGTTGTTCACAAAATTACGCAAGCATGTTTTAAGACAAAAAAAAAGAAACAACCCCTATATATATTAAGCAGTATCTTTGACCGACCTCAGCAACTACAACTGAACAGCAGGCCTAATGCAGCAGTGACACAGCAGATTGGAAAAAATTGTTTCCTTCATTTAACAGTAGCTGAAGAAACTGCATCAGCTATATGTAATGTCAGACTTACTACAGTCCGCATGAAAAAGGAATGCTTATGTATCTCTGCATCTTTTTCTCTCTGCTTGCTTCACTTGACTTCTCTAAAGGTTATGAAAGGTATTACAGATGTCAAGATACCTTGAGAAATAAAGAATGAACAGAGGCTCTCAATACACCACTTCTTTTCTAGTCTTTTAGTCAACAGCATAAGAGAGTGACTTTTTAAAATGACTAAGTTATTAATACTCTGGATTCAGAGATTTGGGTTTTGTTGTAAGAACTGAGAAGCTCAATCCATCTTTCTTAAAGAGAACAACAGAATAGACCATAATATGAAAAACAATATTTTTATTGGAAGATAGCCCATATGTAAGATCTCTTACACTGATACAAGCTGGTAGCAATAACTTAGAACTAGGCTTACACAATAAAAAGTCTCTAAACATTGAAGCAGTGAAATTTTGAGGAACACAGTGCAAAACATTCTGATGGCTGTCACTCAACTAGCATGTAGTATTTTTAGGCATCAGCCATTCACTCACAGACCAGGCACTTCAAGGTAGAGTAATCTACAAAGTGAAATCACAGGTTTTGTCACCTGAGACAAATTGCCAAGAGAATTCCATGCATCCCACTTGGCTTTCTTGACAAAGTCCAGCATACCTGGTTTTGGAGCATTGCAGGGCCCTTCAGTAGCCTGAAAAGAGAGTGAAAGAAACTTATTTAAGCCTTTGATTAAAGTTCAGATGCCTTGGTGGAAAAGATCATGACTGTTTGGAACATTTATCTGATTGGGATACAGAATTTAACTCTCACATGAAGAAATACTTAGTAGTTGGACAATATTCAGATAGCACACATATCATAAATTTTTCAGTGTCTGCTGTTTCCTAATACCTGATGTTGGGCTTTCAGAAGCACCTACTCAATATGAAACACTGTTTTCTGTGACACCCATGAGTGTTAAGCTTCTCTACCTCAAAAACTGTGGAAGTTTTATACTTAAAAAGAAAATTAAAGACTCGTAAGCTGTGTGAATAAAGAAACCACTGTATAGGATCTATTAAGTTGAATCTAACTTCAAAGTTGGCCCTACTTTGAGCAAGGGCATTGGACCAGTTGAACTGCAAGAGTCTGAGCTATCCTGAAGTATTCTGTAATCAGTTTTCCAGAGGAAAAGTGTACTAATGGAGAGAAATATTTCAAGTGGGAGGCAGGAAAGAAAGGAAGAAAATATTTATGAGCTCACTATTATTAATTAGTAAAGCTACGTGGAAATGTCAGCAATCTCTACCGATTACCTTCTTCAATATAATGAGCCACAGCCTGTATTAACCCTGCAGCCAATCTTGATTCACAAATACCTCCCCAAACCCCAGTAAGGACCTGCAGCTATTTCTACAGAGGTCTCCTTCCATGCTGTATTAAAGGATAACCTTCACTTAAAGTGTAGTGGAACAGTTCCTCAAATTTAAAACGAAAAATCCAAACAAAATCTACAATGACCATATTAAAAAATAGAGATAAAACCCCCAGAAATCAACATTCAAATACCAGCGCCATTATACTATAGGTGCAGCTGACTGTAAATAGAACAAATTTAAGAGGAAACATGCAGCATACGCTTTTTTAGCTATTTAAGCCATTTTCCAAAGCTGAATCAATATTATTACATGGAAGGCATCACACAATGGCTCTATTTCTTCGAATAAAGGTTTCGATTCAAAGCACGATTTATAAGAAAAAGCAGGTTTGGCTTCCCTCAGAATTCAGGCAGAGTTTGAGGGGCTGGCATTTCAAGAAGAGCATTTGAGGACTCAAAATAAAGAGCTTGTTAAGACACAATACATTCGAAGAGACCCTATTTTAAGTAAATATGGTACAAATTCAACCCCTCCTTACAAAACAAACTAAATCCAGCCTACCTGTTTAAACAGAGCATAGAGTTTCAACTTAGTTTCATTCCCAGGATCCTTTTTCAAAAGCTTTAGTTGTTCCTGAGCCTTTTCAAAGTCTTTCTGGCTGACTTGCATGGTGGCTGCAGTCATGTGCAGGTGAATTGCTGGAATGCAAGCAGCTTGCGTTTGCCTGGAGAGTAAGTGGGGAAAAAAAAGGTTGTTTTCTGTGTAAGGCTAGAGGAGAAATGTAAATGTCTTAAAAAGCAGCATTTTAAGTAAACATAAAACATTACATACCACACCAATCAAAACAACGACAAGCAAGATACTAAAAGCTACAAGAAACTTCCTTTAAAAGTTTGCTTTCACTGCAATGAAATGATTAATTTTTATTAATTATTTAAATCTCATCCCCCTATACCCAGCACCTTAAATGCCATGTTCAGTTTTGGGCCCCTCACTACAAGACACACATTGAGGTGCTGGAGCATGTCCAGGGAAGGGCAACAGAGCTGGGAAAAGATCTGGAGCACAGGTCTTATGAGGAGTAGCTGAGGATTTTTAGCCTGAAGAAAAGGAGGCTCAGCAGGGACCTTCTTGCTTTCTACAACTACCAGAAAGGAGGTTGTAGCCAGGTGGAGGTTGGTCTCTTTTCCTGGGTAACAACTGACAGGAAGAGAGGAAACAGCTTCAAGTTGCACCAGGAGAGGTTTGGACTGGCAAAGGAATTCTTGTCAATATCCAAACGGGTGGTCAGGCATTGCTGCCCAGGGAAGTGGTTGAGTCACCAGCTCAAGAGACATTTAAAAGATGTGTGGATGTGGCATCTGGGGATATGGTTTAGCAGTGGACTTGGCAGTGCTCTGTTCATGGCTAGAGTTGATGATTCTAAAGGCTCTTTCCAACCTAAATGATTCTATGATTAGCAGCTTTATATGTCTATGAATAGACATATTCATAGTATGTAGCCTGTCTGTTCTTTGTGATCTTTACAAGTGTGTGTGCTTCTATCCAGAAACATATCAATTTGAAAGCCTGGTTCTCCAATCAGGGCAGCATTAAGGGAAGACCAATTTCAAACTGTACATTGGAAAAGGACTGGCTGTATAACAGCCTATACACACTTAAAAAAACCCCCAATCAAACATTCTGGCTGAACAACTTTCCACCTGAAAAAGGTAATTCCACCAAAATCTCCCCTCAGAACACCAAATCTGACTCCAAAGAACCAAACCTACCTCAACTCTATAATGCTTTGTAAAAGCAGGTTTACTTCAACAGTTTGGAACCAAATCCAAGAAGTTTAATAATTTGTCTTCTTTCAAGAGGGCAAAAGCATGTTGTCACAGCTTTCTTTGGTTAAATTGCAATATACATTAAGCATTTTTACTATTTTTAAAATGCTTTCAGTTTATGTATCAATATTCTTCTCTATTTTAGTAAAAAAAAAAAAAAAAAAGCCCAACTTTTCCTATTCTAACTCACAGACACAGCTCTTATGTTAGAATTTCATATGTGATAGATTTCATAATCAGTCACATTTCAAAAATTGATTACCTCAAATGAATACTGATAGAATGCTTATTCATATTAATGTGAATTTCATTTACAGAACCATCGTTTAAAAATCATAGCTAACATGAAAATTCTTCCTTTTTATACATACCTACTGAGAATTTTAAAGACATTCTGTTGCCTGTCACAAAAACATTTCTCTAATTTCCTGAAGAAAATTTATATTCTGATGCAAGCCTAAAAGTTGCAAGCAGAAAGTATGAAGAATGTCAACTGTGTCTCATTCATTGTATTGCCCTTTCATTTTATGCAGATGCGTGGTTTAGGTGTCTTGTAAAAATGCTTTTAAGATCTGTTGGGTTTATGTCCTATTACAGCCCTTCTGTGTTAACAAAAATGAAGTTCCTGATAGTTTGGAGCTGGCAAGGTTGAATAACGGGCAGGGAAAGAATATTTTCTCTTATACACAGAAAAGAATTCCGAAATCTGCTTCAAAATCTTACACCTGTAAAATGAAATCAATCTGAACAACACAAAGTGGAATAGATTACCCAAAAAGGCTGCAGAAACAGAGTCCTTTTCCTTCAGCTGATCAGCTGTAGGCCTTTATTAAGACAGCAGTGCACCCAGACAGACATGAATTAAACAACTGTCAGTTTAACTAACATTCAAACTGATGTGCTCAGAAAACTGTGTCAGTTTAACAAGTTCATCCCTTAACCAACTGGGATGCTATTTAGGCAACTCGTGGACTTTGTGTCCAGCATTAATAAAAGACCTTTGTCAGGAAAAAGTGGACCTAAACAGATACAGAGACAAGCTTTTTACTGCTGCATGTCTTCGACTGGTCTGTCCTGGAGGCCCAGAACATGACACTTACTTTCAGACTCTATTCCCAAATATGTTTTTGCAGTCACATTTACGTGAAGAAGAAAATGAGAGTGTGGCAAGAGTAGTGATTTGTTGTGGTTTTCATTTTTTGTTCCTCAAATTTGGCTATCCATCTCTGGAATTACTTGAATGCTGCTGTCCCCAAGATGATATGTGTATCTGGTATGAATTTTCTTGTCAATCTAGGCAGTGACTGAAGTGGATCCAGTATTTAAAAATGGAGATGTGGGTTTATACCATGTTTGACAATCTGGATTTCACTACAGCTTGACTGTGATCAGTATTATAAAAAAAGATTCTTAAAGCCTTTTTATACACAATTTGATAATGACATAAATTAACGAAAGCTGAGGATGAGCAGCAGGAGAGAGAGGAAAAGCATAGCAGCCAATCTGATGGTTAGGGTTTTTTTGCATTTAGCAGGTCACAATTTCTCTTTATTATTAAGGGTGTTAAGTTACCTATCCACTTAATTACTCCATGTTTCATTCTTCTTTTCCTCTTTGCCTACTGATTTGTAATAGGAGACTGTGCAACTTGTGTGTTTATTAACATCTGTTTTTAAGAAGAGGCCTTTTATATTTAATTTTTCCTTGCTGCTTTTTCTCTGCTTAATTGTCTGCTGGATATTGATGGTTCACTCTCTCTGCCTTCTGACCTCTAGAGGACATTTCCTATCCATCAGTGATGCTCACCAATTCTCAACATGCTAAGACTAAGCTAACGACACTATTTTGCTACTAAACTAGCAAAGGATGAAAACACAAAGGAAAGATTAAATTATTTCACAATTTATTCACCTTGAGCAGGACCTCATTCTTCAGAGGCATACACAAATAGCAGGAACAGAGCTCCTTGACCCCAAATAGATTACACAGTGAGGAGGAGAGGACCTGACACCTCTCAGCACACCCAACAACACTCCATCTCTGTGACTCCACAGTGATGCCAGGCCACAATCCCAAAGACGGAGGTGCAGCAGAAGCTGCTGCAGTACACTATGGGGACAACTTGCTCTCTCCATCCCTTGCTGTGACACTGAATCCTTCTTGAGTCTCTCACTGAGCAAATCCATGCCCCATTTTAGTAGTTGCCAATACCATGCAAGGCAGGCAGAGAGCCTGGAACCTGATCTACAAGCCACTAGTGTCAAATCTGCACTCGTTTTAATCTAAGCAGAAAAAGAAGCCTTGGAAAGGCAATCAAAATCTCCTTCGTATTCCCTGTCTCATCTACTCACTACAACGAAGCCAAAATAATTTCCTTCACAAAGCTTCCTCTTCATTGCCTTGCACCCTGTATGGGCAATGAGCTGCCACTGCCCCACTGCTACAAATTACCTTTGCGGTTGCTGCACCCATAGAAGAGTGGTGAGGGCAGGCAACCTCCCCCAGCTGCATAAAGCCAGCTCCCACCAGAGAGAGCAAGAAGCAAGAGGAATCACAACTCGGCAGAGCAGTCAGAGTCCATGACAAATGCCTGTGCACTCCTGCAAGATCGTTCACTGGGTACTTCACCAGTTGTACGCTCTGAAAAAAGAAATAAATCCTGGGCATCACTGCCATTGAAACTCAAGCATCCAGGCTGACAGTCATTTAATATTTATTCTCTTACTTCAGACATCTCTTTGTTGCCATTCAGGATGTCTTGGAAGCCCAACATTCATCCTACTCACTCTACCTGTTCACATAAACGTCTCTTATCCCAATAAACATTCAAACATAAGACTCTTAAATTTCAGATTTTAAAACTCAATTACACTAAAAGTAGCTTTCACTGTTTAGATGATTAACAAGACTGCAAAGCCAGTTAAAGACAGGCCTCCCACTACTATGTAGTCCTGTCACTTGCATAAGGACTTTAGAGAGCTAAAAATGCCAACGTTTTGTAAAATATTAACTGCTCACTTTCTAACTTTTAAAGCAACATAGCAGTTTCCTTCATTAAGATTCAACAGAAGCCAAAAGATTTCTTTGCACAGAAAACATCAGACAAGCTTTGCAAAAGAAAGAGATGGATATACCTGAAATCCATCTTCCATTTACTTACTAAAGGTTTTCTTTAAAGCATTAGTAGATCCTGGGGAAATAAAGCACATACAAAAGCAGTTAAAAATCCTATTAGGATTAAAAGCAGCGGGTGGTGCCAGAAATGTGGATTTAAAACTCTTGACAGAAGAAACGGAAAATGCTCATTTTACATTATTTTAAGTAGCTTTAGAGAGAAAAGGAAGAAAAAGAACAAGAAGTATTGTCAGACAGAAGCAAGCAGTACATTAAACTGTCAGTTGGTGAATCCTGGAACATCTTCTGTCTATCACATGCAATATTCCAGGTAACACATATAGAGCATCTTCTTTGCCATGATCACTATCTCAAGGTGCTGTCATCTTTTGTGTTGCTCCTTCCACACATTCCTCATGCAGAATGGTGGAGGACACACTAACCACTCCTTGCCATATCACACACACAAATGGTATTACAGCACTACAAAATGGTAATATTTCTGTTCATGTTCTTTCCAGCTTAAAAGAAAATTAATCAAAATACTAGGTTGCTGCTGCTGGCTTCCTCTTTCTATTGTAGAAAGAGTTGTATGGGTTGTTTTTTGTCAGTTGTTTTTTGTTTGGATTTTTTTTTGTTATGATACAAGGTGATCAATTCCCACAAACCACAAGGTGCTCACTGTTTGGTTATAACCTAAAACAAATTCTGATCACATGCCTCTCCAGAGTCCCTGCAAAGAAGAGACAGCACACATTGCCGAGACCACAAGTGATTTTCAGACTCCAGCCAGAGCTTCAACTGTTCTACCAGGTTCGAGAGCCTAAAACTTATCCCAAGCACTTCACCTGCTTGGGCACCGGCCACTGCTGCTGTGGAGGGAGCAACCAAACAAGACCTCCTCACTCCCTGCCCTCCTGCTGCTGGGACACATGCACCCACAGTGGAGGAACCACGTGCATTCCCTGGCAAGGTGATGGGTGTTCCTTGCCTGCTGGTGCCTGGACATTACCACTCCAGGCATTTTCAGGCTTTAGTCCCCTCTTTCAGTAGCACTCCTCTCATTTTGATCCTCCCTCAAAATTATTCTTATTTTTCTCCCTTAGGGGAAAAAGGATCTGAAGAAGGAAGAACAACCTTGGATCATTAGTTCAGCTAACAGCAAGGGACACAGGACTAGAGCTTGTGGGAAAGCTTGTTACCATTGCAGCAGCTTTTAGGAAATGAGGAGTGGGAGAGGAATAGAAATCTGTATTTAAACTGTAACTGAGAGAAAATGTGTGGATCTCCGGAGAAAAGAAATTTAACCGACACACCCCCTTCTCTTATTCTCTCCTTCTGAAGCCTTTGTATCAGAATCACTAACAAGAGGGTTAAAGAAAAGAGAAAAGCTGATTGCCAAAAAATGACAATGAGCAAAGCAGTAGCAGTCCCATGCTTCTTTGGCAACAGGAAAAAAATATTCACCATTTTCCATATTCACTTGCAGTATTTTCTGCATGCAATAAATTTAAAGTTGTGCTTCACTTTATTTTGCTGACAAGAGCAAGCTATTGTCTAAGCTGTTAACATAAAATCAGACATTTTAATCTGCAGGTTGATCAAGTCACCATTCTCCGTGCCATTGGTTATATGTTAGTAAATCCAAACAGACAACAGTAATGCAACATTAAGAACTCAAACATTTTTACACAGCCCAAGCGCTTACACAGCAACATAAGAGCTTTCCCCACACAGCTGAAAGTGGCAAGAACTGATGTCAAATTTCTGCCATGTGTCTTAGTTCTCCATACCAGCTACCTTGACCTGAGCTGGGAAAAGAGGAGGCGCCGGACAGTGCTAAAGAAAACCGAGTATCCTGTGGCATGTTTGGAGCACTCATTCTTCCTTTGCTGTTGGAGAAAGAAGGAATGGTGTGTGGGGTGTAGATGGTAAATTTACGCAGAAATTCTGGGTGGAGTTTTTTCTGGCTGTAGAAGAAAAGCAATCCTCTTTTTCTTTATGCCATCTTGTTATAGGCAGCTCCCAAAGAACTTCAGATCATTTGATTATACACACTATTTCTTGTCATATGCTCTTTTCAGGTTGATTCTTTTTTTTTTCTCTTCCTACAGAATTATTTCATTTTTCATGTGTGCCTATCAAATCAATATGATGTCTGTTACAATATGCTGTCAGACTTCTAGGTCCAAAGCAGTATTCCTGTAAGATGTACAGATGTTCTTACAAATAGGAGTTGTGCAATAGGCAGAGACAGGACCATACTAAAGAAACCACAGCTTGACAGCTTTACACTAATAAAGAAAAATTTCTAGTTATGTCCTTTCAAGTCTCTTCTCTTATACTAGGAATGTGGAGTAACCATACGAACACCTTTCTTTGCAACTTCTCTCATCCTTAAAAAGCCTGCATCAGCTTTCTTGTGAAAACTTCCACTTCCCTTCATTTGTTGACCTCTTTCAAAATCCTGTGCCACTAGTTAAAACAACTCAAAACACAAGTGGATGAAATTCAGCCTTCACTCAGAAGCTGGATAAGCAGATTGCTTCTAACAATTTTTGCCTACTTAAATTTCCACTATCTAGAAACTTGCAAAGGATGAAACACAGCTAAATAATTGGGTTGCTCCTTTGAGTTAAAACCAAAAGCCCTCACTTTGCATATCAGCAACTTTTACAGCTTACAATCAACAAGTCAACTAACTTGCAGTAACTGCTACATGCAAAGCAGTCTATATTTTTCCACTTAAGTTCACAGGCTCCTTGTTAAGCCCTGCATTGCTATCACCTGCTAACATCCACCATGGCAGTAGGTTAGTAGTAATCCAGGTTAGTAGGTCACAGCAGGTTAACACCAGTTTATCAGCAAGATTCATTTCTTTTTTTTTGTCCAGCAAGAACAAAAACTGGTGAAATAGCACATCTCCTCTGTCCTGGTTTCAGTAGGGATAGTGATAATATTCTTCCACATAGATGGCACAGTGCTGTGTTTTTGATTTAAGATGAGAAAAATGATGGTAATGTGAAATACAATAGTTGATAGAATTTTGCTTTCGCTAATGATTAAAAATATATTAGCAGTAGAATTTTATTTCAGAGAAGAAATCCCCTGAAAAGTTAAAAGAGCTGGTATCTCTACACAGCTTAACAAATGGGTGGTAGCCGCAGAGGCTCCGGGCCTCTTTTGTCATGGATAAGCATTCTCCTATCTCTTTCAAATGCATACTTCTTGTATCTCTTTCAAATGCATGTAAAAGTTTTGGCCTCGGAAAAAGGCACCTCTTTTGAACATTTTGCTATAAAAACCAACCAATTTTGGAGATTCTTTGCGCCTCTGACTTGAACACCAACCAAGTCACGCGCCCAGCGCTGTTTGCCTTTGTTTTATAATAAATTGCTTTTGAAAATTAAAATAATTGTGGGCCCGTTTCTCACAGTAACACAGTAAGGTTTTAGTTGTTGCTGAGGTGTGCTTATCCTATATCAAGGACTTTTCAGTTTCCCATGCTCTGCCAGTGAGCAAATGCGCAAGACAACAGGAGGGAACACGGGCAGGACATCTGATCCGAACTGACCAAAGGAAAAGTCCCATACATTGGATTGTATGTGTAAACTGAGCAGAGGTGGCTGAGGGCTGCCGGTCACTGCTTAAACCTAACTGGGTACCACTCAGCCAGTGGTGAGCAATTTTATTGTGCATCATTGTTTCTATTGGGTTTTCTTCTTCTTCCTCTCTCCTTTTCATTACAGTTACTATTAGTAGCAGTGTAATTAGTATTAGAATTATTATGTTCTATTTGAATTATTAAACTGTTGTTATCTCAACGCACGAGGTTTAGCTTCTCTTTCTGATTCTCCCCTCGACCAAGAGAAGGGGGCTGATGAGTGAGTGGCTGCTTGGTACCCCCAGCTGGGGTTAAACCACAACAGTCTTCTTTGATGCCCAGCGCAGGGCACAAAGGGTTGAGACAATAGTTCTCAACAGAGCATGTTACAACAAATTTATTAAAAGCATTTATTGCATTAGGTTAATAGTTGCTGGTTACAATGCTGTTCCATTTGCTCAGAGTTCCTGCACATGTGCCCATAGTCACTGTTCCATTCAAGGGGTCTTACCACCACCAAAACTCTTCTGTAGCAATCAATGCAATTGGTTCATTTGGGGAAATGAAAGTTTTATTACCATGGTGATACCATGAAGATGTTGATGACCCCATTGTACTGCAGCATGGAGTAACTAAAATTCATTGCTATCACCCAACAGGAATGTTTCTGCTGGTCTCATATTTCCAATGTATCTACCTAGTAGAAAAAAATCAGCTCAAATACTCTGCAACCAACTTACTTATTGCTACTTTAATAAACACGAAGAAATGAAAATCAAATTATTTGCTTCTTTACATTAGAACATTTCAACAGCTGTCCTGAACACAAGTTTGGCGTGTAAATCTTTATCAGCTTCTACCATTTTACACTCCTACACTGTTTTGACATATAAAAACTAGAAGATAATTATCTGTCTGTTGGAAAATTGAAGTGCTGAATCACTGTTGTTTAGTGCAAGTGGCTCAGCTGTGCTCAATAGTTTCTTTTTCAATATTAAGGAACAGCTAAGAATGAAAGATCTAGATTACCATTCACTGAGATCTGAAATGGTCTGATCTTTGCGATCTACACAGGCACAGCTTTTATTTATTCTCATCACAGCTGCTGGGAAGGAAGCGAGGATTGCCTCCTGAAATCTCAGCAAGAACTCCCTCTTTCCAGCAGACTGAAGTTGACTGGACATGGTGAATGACTAAAGCATGAGAAAATTTCCTGTATATCCTCAGTCCACATAAGAAAGCAGGAAAATGCAATATTTGGAGAGTAGCAAACTCAAGTAGATTCTTTTTACATCCTTATTCAAGGTGATTTTTAATGAAAGTTATGAACAAATACTCAAAATGATTTTGCTGCTAATGGAGAAAGGAAAAAGCCATTTTGACTTGGCTTGCAGGGACAAATCTTGTTGGCTGTATGGAGAGTAAGAAAGTGTACACTTCCATCTGCACAATCAGACAAATCAACAGGTTATCTATAAAGACCTGGGCCAATTTACTCAATGAAAGTCACACGGCCTGAAATGAAAATTATAGACATTCCAAGGGACTTCATGTCATGTCTGACTAAAACACTGTAAACTCCCTAATTTATAGCATTTAGAGGGCTGGACCTAAAGCAGCAGCTCCCAAAACAGAGGCCAGAGGATCATGTTGGATCGTGGCATTATATTAGTGGGGATGCTACATGTACAGAGTCATATTGACTTCTGTTATCAGTGTAGGGATTATGAAGAACTATCGGTCTGTGAAAGAGGCTGGCAACTCACACAACTTGTAAGTTCTTCATTAGAATAAAAGTGTATTTCATCTGGCATCTTACTGGCAATTAAGAAAAACCACTCAAAGCCAAAAAAAAATATTCTTTTGTTCCAGGAATGGGCTGACTATACTGATGTGTTTGAAGCAGTAAGCATTTTACAAGCACATCTACCATGGTATAAAATGAATTAAAAATGTACTCTGTTTCATGGTTAGCTTCTAAGGACCAAATTATTCAAGAATTATTGGCCATTTTACACCTCTTATATTTTCAGAGTAAGTACTACTAGAACAGCTTATTAGAAAAACAGTAGCCACTTTTTTGGAGGCCCAAAGATTCAGCAAAGAATCCACACAACGTAATATTTTCTGCTCCTCAAGAAATCATTTTTATTACCAATTAAGAATGAAATCTCTTCTACTCAGTACTGGTGAAGCCTGAATTACTGTGTCTAGTCTTGAGTTTCCCAGTACAAGAGAGGCACAGTCATACTGGAAAGAGACCAGAAAAGAGCCACGAAAACAATTAAAGGTCTGGAGCATCTCACATATGAAGAGCGTCTGAGAGAGCTGGGGCTGTGCAGAAAGCTGTGTCCCAAGACAATCCACCCTCAAAGTCTTCCAGACACCTTGGCTGTGAACTGTCAGATCCAGCTCAGTTACATACAGTTTGCTGCCCTTGATTACATTTTGTTGATTTTAACTGCTGCATGTATTTCCATTCAGTTTAAGAGGGTGCTTAAGTAAGGACATAGGTTTACCAAGACACTTTTCTGGAGAACTGTCAAATCATCTCACCGCTGCCTTCTGCCTTTTAAGTTGCATTGGTAAACCAGTATGTGCAAACAAGATGTAGTAACTCATGCAATTAAAATTAGCATTTGCAAAAAAGACCCCATAGAGAGATCTAATTCTTCATTTTTCTTTGACTAGTTAAGCCCAGTATTCAAAACACAGTGGATTAGTTTATTCCAATGTCTGTGTTTCAGAATCCCAGCCCTTAAAGAAAACGAGAAATTCAAGATTCATTGGTGGTGTGAAGACCGTTTCTGAACGACTCTGAAAATTACCTTTAAAGTCACAATGTTAGGGGAAGATTAATTTACCAGAATTTTGCAAAACTTTACTGCAAAAGTGAAATTCTGCAAGGTTTCGAGCAATCAAAGGTGATTTATCCTAATACAGATAAAACATTATTACAACATAATAATGTTAAGAAAATATTATGAACTCTCTAGACTTCTTATGGACCTGCATAAAACAGAAACGACTAAGCTTGAAGAAAAAAACTCTAAAGGTTTAAAATTGAGGCAGTTGTGCTGTGCTTGCTTTTCTGGTAGTCAGGCGAGGATCTGTGATTCACACAACTTGGCTTACAAGCATCTACTAGAACTAGAGCTCTGACCTAGCAAAGGAAGTTTGAAAAGATAAGCAGAGTTACCTTGAGCTGGAGGAGCACGGCAGAGTACCTGAGCCCTACCTACAGGATCCAGCATAAGCCACAGAGATGATAAGCAGAAATCTGTCACAGAAAAAAATGTTGACTAGCTGATAGAATAGCAAAAAGCTGAGCAAGAAACACTGAGACACAGCCTGAGACACAGCACCAAGAGGCACAACTTAAGCAGCTCAGACACTAAAACACAACAGCTCATGTAAAACAGCAAAGAGTAAGAAGCATATTCCACAGGGAAGGGTAGGATCAGAGTGCGTGTTTTGTGCTGTGGATAAGACCCTGTACAAGGACAGAGTGCCAGGATGCATTCCCACCTAAACCCTGGTGGGTGGGGAAGTTGGCAGGCAGATGTTCAGGAGGCTGCAGGACATCTGCTGCCTACACCACGCTGAGATCAGGAGAGAAATGAGACCCAAATCAAGCAACATTTACATCCGGGGAAAAGTTTCAGGAATAAAAGCATCTTCTACTGCCAGTAACAGATACTTTGGTAAATACTCACAGGATACTTAGGAGTGTCTGCTAACACTGTTTTTAAGAATTTATAGCCTGATATATGACTTTAGAGCAATACTACAGAAATCCAGTCCTCCTTGTAAAAAGGAACTGGATTAGGGGCGACAGCAGATAGCAGGAAAAAGAAGGAAAGCGGCTGCTGCAATACAGAAATATGGCCTGGCAGTGGGAAAGTGGGTGAAAAGTGAAGAGGTAATAATGTCCTTTTTGCTCAGTCAGCATGAGAATATCAGAACAAAGCTACTAAAATTTGTACGTCTGTGTCCAACCACAACTATCTGAATAGGATTGACAGAAAGGACTAGACATCTCCCACTACAGGGATATCAGGCACACTCTCTCTGAGGCCAGTTATGTCCTCATGGCCAAGCCTGGAGAAAGGAGACAGGACAGAAAAGGGGATACTTACTGGTTACCTCCAGGATGATAGTAGCCTCAAAGTTCACCACAAAGCAAGGCTTACATTTTCCCTGGGTGTGCTGACATCTGCAATTCTTCCCAAAGGCAGGAAACTTTACTGCATGTCTGTAGCAGTGGAGTCTGTATTTGCATCCTTCTCACATATTAAAAACAAGCAAACAAAAACCCCACGATGCACTGTTAACAGCAATAAGGAAGTATTTTCGGGGAATGACCCGTACTGAGCTTCTCACTGAAAGAGCCATTTGATGAACCAAGAAATATCCCCTCAGCTGCAAGAGATCAGTTCTTCCTCCACCCTCGGTGGAGAAGCTTCCTCATAAGGAGCAGTTTCAGGGCAAAGACAACCCCCCAGGGCCCTAAAGTTCCAAGAATTTACATCCAACTGTCTTAGTGGGAGGGAATGCAGAAAATAGCTGCAGTTCTTTTGTGTTGCCCTGCAGCCAGAGAAGAAAAGGAGATGGATTATAATGTCCAGCTTTGCCATAAATGTATCAAAGGGCCCTTGATATAATGACCAACAAATACAACTCCACTACCAAGCAAAAGGTAAGCAGTTCAAGGGAGCAGGTTCAATTAATTCCCAGGTAGTAGAAAAGGTCTGCAGAGACTAAATAAGATCTGCTGCATATTGTGTTGGAAGTTTATAGCACCTGAGCTCCTGCCATGTGTGTGGGCTGTAAACATACAGATATTTTGTCATGAGATAATGGGAGGGAAACCAAGAAGAGCTCTGGGACGTTGCTCAAAAGACAGATGGAAGTGCGCTTGAACTCTAAAGACTGCTGCCTCCTAAGGGGAATACCAGAAACTGTAGTCAAGACAGATTTACTCTAAGTATTCCAGGCGCAGACAAAGACCAACAAAGCTACATAACCAAGGACAAGCCAACAACGTAACAGAAAATTAACTAGTTTTCAATTTGCTTTAAAGACTAGCATTTAATAGTGCCCCTCTGAAAAAGGATTTTCTGAGAAATAAAAGAGTAACTCACAGAAAGATTGGTCTTTGACAAGATCTGATCTGCTGTAAAGTTGCTGAAATATTCCTGTACCAAGAACACTCTAGGAAGTTTGGGTGTGACACGTGTCTTAGTTTGACCAGGAGAGCACTGTTGCAGAAATTCTTCAAGTTGTTGCCAATTCCACCCCTCTGGTTTGTGCTGCAGAGCTGTCTTGGCACATACAAGTTAGATCCCCACTAGATTACATAAAATAGGGAGACATCCTCCAGCCACTGACCAGCACTCCGTGCTGACATCGTACTACAACTAGCCTGAAGGAAACCCCCAAAACAAGGACAGCACGGATACAGGTTTCCCAGCAAGAAACATTCTGTGCCCAGTAGTCTGGTATGTCCTCACAGCAATGGAGTTGTGGGGCCTCCAGCCTCAAACAACTGAATGCAAAGACTGTCAAATGGGTACAGCCCCAATAAGCTTCTTCTGAGCGCTCATTTATGCCAGCAGCCCCCCTCCTTAGACAAATTCAAACTTGGAAATATCACATTTTGCGACAGGGCAGGACAAGAAGTGGGCGTGTGCTGAAGGGGAACAGCTGCTGCAGCACATACTACTCCACTCGACACTTCATTTGGAAACAGCCTAAAGGCAACATGCAATAAACATATAAGCATGCAGAAGATATTGCAAAAGCCAAAATAGACTTGGCAAGAAGGCTTAATTAGCTGGACACGCAATTAAGCTTGGTTTTGTCAAGGCTGGGATGGATGAGGTTCTGAGCCATCCGGTCTAGCAAAAGGAGTCCCTGCCCGTGCCAGGGGGGTCGGAGGTCTCTTTCAACCCAAACCATTCTGTGACTCTGGTGGGAAAGATACAGGAAAATAAAACAAAACAAAACGAAGCAAAATAAAATAAGGCAGAAGCAAAGATTCTTCCACACATTTCAGTACGGTTTCGGATGCCTTACTCCCAGCCTAGCCAATAAATTCTTTGGGTGGTAAAACATTCGCCCCAGGAAGGCATCAAACGCAGGTTTCCCACTCCCACACTTAAAAAGCTGGTCGGTACAGCCGGAGGTGTCCCCAGCTTAGGCAGAAAGCGATCTCCCCTGCTTTCGGAATGAAAGCGACGTCTGGCCTGGCTCACAAACGCAGGGGCCATCCCGGGAATGCCAACCCGGCACCGGCACCGGCACCGGCACGGCAGCACCAGGTGTCCACGCCAAGGCTCGGTGGGAGGGAGATGGGGCTGCCCATCCCCACGGCACGGACACCCCCGGAGCGATCGGGACTCACCTTATCCCGCAGGACGACCGCCAACACAACCTGCGGGCGAAGGTCAGCGCCATAACCAGAGGGGCGGAGGAAGGGCGGGAGGAAGAGGAGGAAGAGGAGGAGGAGGAGACGGCAAGCCCCGCCCCGCCGGAGCAGCCGGCTCCTTCCCGGGGGATCACCGCCCCCATGGCCGGGGGCAGCCCGGGGAGAGGGCGGGGCTGCCGAGGGTGGCGCTGCAGTGTGGCGGCGTTCCGAAGCCATGCCCCTGGAATCACAGTCATTTAGGTCAGAAGAGATCTCTGCGGTCATCGAGTCCAACCTATGACCGAACACCACCATGTCAACTAGTGCCACGTCCAGTCGGTTCTTGAACATCGAATGGTGATTTCACCACCTCCCTAGGCAACCCATGACAATGTTTGCCAACCCTTTCCTCCTGATGTGCAACCTGAACCTCCCCTGGTGCAGCTTGAAGCTATGTGCTCTCATCCTGCCACTGGTTGCCTGGGAAAAGAGACCGGCCCCCACCTGGCTACAACCTCCTTTCAGGTGGCTGTGGAGAGTGACAAGGTCTCCCCTGAGCCTCCTCTTCTCCAGGCTGAACACCCCCAGCTCTCTCAGTAGTGACAATAAACGACTAAGTGGCTTCGTGAGCAACGCCACCAGCTCCCTGGATGAATCCCATCCGGCCCCATGAACTTGAAAATATCTAAATGCACTTTAGGAACTCCTCAGGACTCACTCAGCAAGGATAGGGTGAAGACCTGGCTGTTCAGCATGCTGCACGTTCTGACCACTTCGGGGTCGAAAGGGAATAGACTGTGGTGCAAACCTGGCAGGCAACCAAGGTCACCAGAGCAATCAATGGAAAATGAAAAGACGTGCAACCAGAACCCTTCCATGGGCAAAAGTCATAGACTTGGCTCAGCTTCCCCACAAGTGCCTTATAGTGGTTGTCACATCAACTCATTAATGGTATTAGCTTGATATTTAGGTAGCTCCTAAAATATTTTCATCATTGTTTGTACAAACAGATCAGCTGGTGGGCTGCTGGTCGGCCTGATGTCTGTACCTCAGTGAGGCTGGTGCTGTGTAAAGGCAGGTAGTGTCTACACCATTTAACTTAAAGCATGTATCTATTTATCACTAACCTTTTGCACTTTCATCTTCGGCTCCTGAAAGTATATTTGTTTTTTCCTTGCCAATATCACCCTCACAGTAAAAGATGTTTCTGTGTTTGGTTAGGTGTTGGAAAGATCCTTACAATTCAGATGCTCAGCTCTGACAGTTTCCTTTTAAAATACATCCAATAAAATCATCTTTTAGTCCTGTCTTTGTGGGGTTTTTCCTTCTCCTCAAAAGCAACTGCATTTAAGACTATGAGTTCTCCACCAAGGATAAGTGTTTTGAAGTTGCTAGTGAACTGTGGGGTTCTCCTTCCTTAATTATTTTATTACAGTTTTTCAAAATTGTAGCAACTGTTGGAGACTAACAATCAGGACAGAATCTTTTTTTTCCCTCATACTATGAAGGCCACGATGTGTGACCCTGGTCAAATCTCACATAGCCAACTTTTTCTAACATAGCTTTGGATTTCAAGTACAGGTGTTCCTTGAACTTGATACACCTTGAATTTTACTCATCATTACAGATCCAAAAGCCTAGGATTTCTCAATTTCAGACTCAAATTTCACTGGTTTGCACTTATAGCAGATCTACTTACAGCAGGTATTTATTTGTGTTTTAGACTTTCTGTGGCAATTTCCTTCTCTGCTACACAGGGCTCTGAGGTGAAATTAGTTAACGTTTGTTTCGTATTGTAGTAAATGCTCTTGCTCATTGTATCCTTATGTACCCTTAATCACACAAAACTCATGTCTTACAAGTATGTGACTTGTAAGGGACAGTGTTTTGAATGCACAAAGCCAAACTATGGGCTAAATTTTGCTCTGAGTTATAGGAATGAGGCTTTCTATCAATAAGACGAGAATGTATCTCTGAAACGCTAGCAATTGTTTTGTCAAATAACAGTTTTTTTAATAGTGAAACTTTATGCATCCTACAATTTTAGTCTTGTAATTTGAAAAGGCCAGAAAAATCATTACAGAAATGTAATATAATGAATGTCAGTTGAAAGTTTACTGTAGTAGTACTGCTAGCACTGAAGTAATGAATGTAGAGAGGGCTCCCTAGAGGACTCATTTAGTAAGTAGCTTCAGATTTATTGTTTGACAAACAAGTCTCTAATGGCAAAGTCCTCTCTAGCATTTTATCATTAATGGTAAGATGAAGGTTTTTTTCCTGGCTGTATTTTTATTCTTGGGCAGAATTCTCATATTCTTTCCTTTAGTTCAAAATAGTAAAGCTTCTTTTTTTGTTCTACTGTTTAAAAGCTAACGTGCACTTCTGAATTCTCCTTGCCTTTAAATTATTACCCTTTTAAAAACATAAGAGCCCTCTCTATATTTGCTCAGTTGAAGACAACTAAGAACAATGAATGACACACATTAGACCTAGCTCCTCCGTTTAAATTCCAAGGAAAAATAGTCTCTTGAATAGTCTCTTGTTCTCTGTTGCCTCTATGCAGGTAAATACAGGGCATAGCAACTGCACTTTATTTGAAAGCTTCCTTCTCGCCCAATATTACTTGCAGAAAGTTTTTGCTGTTAAATACCTGAGATTAAATAACCTAGATTTTATTTTCCTTAATTTCTTTATGATGAATGTATGTCAGTTTAAATAGACCAGCCTTTTTAGTAAAGTCACACTGGAACTTCAGAGGATAAATGAAGATTTTTAAGTTGTACCTGAAGACAGGTAAAAAAAAAAGATGGATTATTTGCTCTAGGATTAAATAAGACACCAGCAGTATTCAGTGTTCACCAGAGAGGGACATAGAGAAATAATAACCTCAGTGATTTTTTTTCTCATCACTTCTCCAAGATACATATCACAATACATATATTGCATCTATAAGAGTTCAATTTGCTGTGTATGTGTATGTATGTGTCTCTAGAAACCTATACCTTCAGATGTCCCCTTTCCTTTTTTTCTTTTCTCTTTTTACTTCTCTTTTCTTCCTTTAAACTGCTTAGCATTCATGTAACTGCTCAGGTGAGCTGAAACATAAAAAAAATTTTGTGAATAGCATGTTGTATAAACTTATTTCTATTCTATTTGAGTTGTCACCTTTTCCTTGCATACATGAAATGACTTCTTTTCTTAGCATATTGTTAACTGTTTCTTCTTTGAAATGTATTGTTACTCCCAAAAGTGTGATCTTGGAGCAAAGTCACAAAACTCACAGGATGGGCTGTCAGTGGGGCTCAGTGTTATACACTTTTGGTCCATCACTCTGTACATGTGCACAAGTGCATTTTACCATATATGTCCTGTCATAACAGGTATGAGGTATGTGGATCTTAGAGAAAGCATTGTGCCCTTATTATGAAACACAAAAGCATGCAGTAAGTGTTCAGAACACTGGATCCTGATATTTTGGTTGCAAAATGATTGGCTGTTGTAGTCTTTACTTATGTGTTCCGTGTTTCAGCATGATTGCAGGTTCTCTGACATGTTGATACAAGCCTGAACAAAAGGTGTTTCGTGTAACTTTGGGGTGGAAGGGAGGAATGGTGCTGACATAATTGTAGCTGATTTTGATACATTGAGGTGATCACTGCATCGTTTGCATGTCCAGTTTCTTCAGGATTGCACAATATTCTGCAGTCTGATCAGCACAATCATATTTTTTTTCTGTAATGATAATTCTTGCATATTTGCAATAATTTCGGTAGTCTTTATGTTTGCTGTTTGATGGGTTTTCCTGTAAATTTTCTGAAATATGCCTTCTGCAATGTCACAGAACTGAACTCAGCATTAAGGAGTTGAATATTTGCCATACAAGACAGCTATTCCCTCTTTGATAGAACTTGTTTATCTAGGACGCAGATGTGTTGTGTACTTTATTATTCAGAATTTGATTTCCATGGCTAATGGTTTTGCATTATTACTACAGGGAACTTTAATATATATTTAACAGAAAGATTTCTTGATGATTTGTTCATCTTCCCAGTGATAATCAGTCCAATAAATCCTGCAGGACTTACTTGTGATGATATTAGCATGGTTTTTGCATTGATGATGACAAGCCATTTCAGGCATGTGGGTGAAGGGTTTTCATAGTTGTGCTGTTACAGTATAGAAAACTACAATGTTATCCAAGGCCATTAATCACTGACATCTTTGTAAGCCTGATTTTGGAGCCTCATGTTTATGTGGGCCTCAGCATGAAAGGTATTCACATTTCCTGGCACTCAAGAACAAATCAGATTTGAACCTATTTACTTAAGCAGAGATTTTACCATCGGAGAAATATAAACATGAGCTTTAATCATGAGCTAACAAATTATACAGTGATCTACACCGTTTTCTTGGTGGGATTGCTGGTTCATTCCCAGACAACCAGTAGTTCTGGAGGAATAGCCTTTTTGCACCATGGTGCCTAGTCTGCATCTAAAATATCAAATTCTTAATACTCAATTCTCAGTAACCACCTCCACTGATCAGCCAGTACATGCCTTGAGCCCTCTCTATACTAATTTTCTACCCAAACCCATTGTTTTTACTCCAAACCATTGCAGTTCTTTTATCATGAATACAAATTAATTTATCCTGTCTAGCTGCAGATTGTCCTATGTAATAACAACATAATCTCTTATATCTTGAATTATAAATCTTTCCAAAACTATCAGCATTCAGTAAATTTTGACAACACACATAATTTTGATTAAGATCATATGCACTGGACTACAAATTTAGGCCTACCTCACTGAAACATTTTCACAAATGAGGATCTGAAGCATTAAGCCTCCTGTCTGGGAAGTACTGTAATTAGTTAGGCACTTTGCCACTATTGAAGGACTTTCCTCCAATGTGCCATCAAGTTAGCTGTCACAATGCATTTTTATTGCTTATTTCTTCTCTCTGTGTGCTGTAATGTCTCTTGGTATTTTCTCTCAGTATTTCATTCTTCTGTCTTTTTGATCTTTTTACAACACAGTTGCGAGAGGCATCTGTGGTGGGTAGGGACTAGTACAATCTTCCCTAGGCAGAACATGGATAGATTCCTATTTACTTTGGTCATTCACCACTTACTTACAATAATCAGACACAGTAGAAGGCTATATACCCTGTAGTCATCATAGTAACTTTTCTGCCTCTTACCACCAGCACTTAGCTGCTCTTACAAGTCACATTTGTGTGTTGAAATAAACTATTTGGTAGTCTTGTTGAGAGGCTTCTCTTTGTAACTAGTGTGTTTGTTCAGAAATTGCTATGCTTTCTTCAGCAGGCTGCTCTGTTTATTGACTGAACATTTAAACTGATCCTGAAGATATTTAATCAGAACAGAAACAAAAGTGGAATTAAAAATAATGGACTTTTTAGGAAATAACATCCCAAATAACCTTAAAGATATTTTGTAGAGGCTTATATGGCAGCAGGCAAATCTACAGATCTAGCTCTTGAAAGTCCTATATATTTTAAAACATGTAGATTTGGTAAACCTATTAACAGTCTGTGGAATGTGTACGTTCTCACCCTGCTGTTCTGAAGTGCTACTACTATTTGTGAAAGATTACGTGCCATGTCCTATTTGTCAGTACTGGAAAGATATCCATTAAAATAATCTGTGGAATGCAGGAAATGAGAAAATCCTTTTTGAATGCACTTGAAGTGGTATGTTGGGTTGCATTGGTTTTTCGCTCCCAGAGCACCTGGGAAAAAAATGTTGGCAGGAGTAGACTCAGGACATGTAGTTAAAGGATGAATCATCAAATGACAGAATTGTTGTCAATTAAAAGAATTGAAATCTTCCTAAGATGGAGTCTCTTTTTTTTTCCATGAACCATTAAATGATGCAGATGTTGGTTGTGGGCTTGGCAGATTCTTTTGCCAAAGAACTGGCATTCCTATTTTTGTGCTTTCACTTGAAATAAATAATTTATTTTGCGCCATCATTTCACTGTTTAAACTTTAAGCCAGGATAAGCAAACACTGCTACTGAAATGAGCAATCTTTCTGTTTTCCTCAGTCTCTTCCTGTTCACTCCAATGCCTTCTTTTCTGCTGACATGGCTGTTTTCATGGCCAAATGTTGACCCAGTTTAGCAAATTGATCTGAGTTATACAATTAACCAGGCAAAACCCAAGTAAGTAAATGAATAAAAATTAATTGTGATCCAGACCAAACCCCTTATCCTTTTCATCACACAGATGAATTCACACTCATGCTGGTGTCAAGGAAGGAGGTGTAGGAGAGGCTCACAGGCAGTACTACTGCTTCTTTCAGCAGCAGTGCTCTGTTACATCAGCTTATGAAATTAAAGCATTAATGCACCACCTCTGAGGGATTTGTTTCAGTTTCTGTCACAGCCTTGAGGGATTTGATGTGCCTTCTGTCTTGGGCTGTTTATATTTCTAAAATGTTTTATTTTGTAGAGCTATAAGTAGGTAAAAATGGAGCTGTTGCCTTGCTCCTCTAGGAAACATGTTATAAAGAGATAGTAATCTGCATGTTAAAATAAAAGTTGACAGAGGGGTAGGGAAAATATTAAATCCCTACACATTTTTTGGTTAACAGAAAGAAAGTGTGGTGGTTTGAACCACTTTTATCGTCTACGGGGCATGCACAATAAAGATGACGGAAGACTGAACAAAATTGGCAGCAAGGGAACAGTTTATTACATGGGGTTTAAAATAGGGAAGAAGGGACAACCCACGGGGACCCAAAATTTACACAGAGGAACACTTGACACGCAGAAAACACAAAAGGGAAACAAAAGGGACAAAAACGGAACTGTTTTCCCAGCTAGGTGACTAGATGAGAAAACAGAGGGAGGGGTAGGGAAGCCGTCTGTCTCCCTCCCTCTCTGCTGGTATCAGTCCCCAGCCCCTCGAGGTTCTTTGAAAAACACAAAATGAAGTGAAAAGCGACCCCCTCCCATCACCTTTGGGAAGTGGCTACTTGCTTTCAAGCTGGAAATCGCCTCGGTGCCGAGAGAAATGGGCCTGAGACCGAGGAGGAGAGGAGCTGTGTGCTTCGTCCCTGGACCGGAAGCTGAAGAGCAGGGAGAGCTTCTGTGCTCGGCTTTTTAAGCCCTCTAGTTCTCGCGCTAATCTCGCTGCCCTCTTCCTGGCCAAGCTGTCTCCCCATTGGCCAGCGGGGCCGAGCCCCACCTCATTTCTGGTGTTTTCACCCTAGGCACAATGGTGGCTCCTGCCGAAAACCATGCGCCCAGGGCCCGAGGCGCCATCTTTGTTTTCACGGCCGCAGGCATTTCAAGGGACGCCCCAGAGTGACTGCCGCCCCTCTGCGCGGCCATCACCAGCACGGTGCCAGGGCTGGACCCCTGCTGCTGTCCACAAGCAGCCACCGTGCTCAGGTGCCTGACCGCGGCTGTGCTGGGGCTGCCGTGCCAGCACCCACAGCGTGTCCCTGCTTGCAAGCTGGGAGCTGCCGGGACCACACCCATTGCGCCACCCCGCCACCGCTCACGGGCATGGCGTGCTCCTAGGCTGCCACCTGTGCCAGGACCGAGGGACGACCGCGCATCCCGTGCGGCGCAAGACGCCTCTGGGTCTGGGTGCTGGTGGCTATGAATTGGCACCTCAGGGTGCGCCGCCGCCTCCCTGCTGCATGGGGACTGGCACTGGCACTGGCTGCCCCAGCCCTGGCCCCCCGGGGCGCCCCCACCACCATCACCGCTGGCCCCGTGCTCCCGGAGGTCCTGGGGGAACGAGAAGCCACTGCTGCTGCCCCTACCCCAGGGAGAGAGCAGGCAGGAGCGAGGGCCCTCCCGGCCCCAGCGCAGTCCTGGAGAACAGCAGGGCACGGGGGAGCAGCCCCCACCCCACCCACCCCTGGCTACAGGGAGAGCAGGCAGGAGTGAGAGCTGTCCTGGTCCCTGTCCGGCCTGGGGAACACCACAGGGGGTGGCTGGGGGGGATCCCCCTGCCTTTTCTGGGAGAGGGCTGCCTTGATCTCAGCTTCCCCTCCACACACAACTTTTTTAAGGAAAACAGGATTTTAACCAGGCAGGTAAGTGGGCTCTTCTTACACTCCCTCCCCTCCCCCAAAGCCCAAGGACACCCCACAAGACCCGAAGCCCCCTTGACAATCCCCAGAGATCCCAGCCCCCTCAAACCACCACAAAATTAATGGTCCCAGTAAGGAAAAGATTGCATCATGAGCTTCATTCTCTATCAAACAACTGTTGCAGTAAATGGTTTTCTCATATGTGGGGTTCTCTGGGCCTTGAAGTAAGTGCAACATTCTCTACTTCTGCTTGTTTGTGTTCACCCTTGCACAGCCCATTGTGCACTGCTGACACCAGCATTTGTGTGGACATTCAGTGAACCAGATCAGAGAACTGATACAGTCAAAAAATAACCCACACAAGAAAACCCATCAGCTGGACCAGTTCCCCATTTTGATTTACTCTCTCCGCAAAAATAGTGGAGCTAATGCAGCTCAGAGCATAGTCACTATTTGAGATGGCAAGATTGCTGAAACATTCATATTAGGACTGGATCCCTATGTTAGAAAGACTTACTTCCTTCACTATGTTAATGTATCTCACTTTCTACATGGTGACCAGGGTCTAACTAGGGTAGATCTCTTCATGGCTTTATTAGCATGAACATTAGTGAAAAAATATCAGCTATCTAATAACTCCTACCAAACTGCTGAATTCAGGGCAGCATAGACTATGTAAAACTTGGGTTTGCTGGTGTTGGATTGCACTTCCTATAGCTCCAGCATTTCAGCAATCCCAGTTTCACCCAGTGAGCATCCAGACTACAGGATGCACATGCTGCCTTTTGTTTGCTTAGTGTGTAATTTGCTTTGCAGACTGCCTGTTGTGCGGGATTGGTTTACTTATCAAAGGCAGAGCTTTTGCGGGATGGCCTTCAATTAGATTGCTAAGTAATTCAACATGGTTTTTGTCTGCATGTTTCCCAAATATTTCAGCAAGTATTTAATACATCCTTTTGCTAAGGGAGGATTTCTGATCTGATTCTCTTCATCTAGGGCAATTCTGTTCCAGTAAAGGCAAAATTCACCTCAAAATTTCCTTCTGGATCTCTTTGAGATAGTAATGACCTTCTCATTTGAAGAAGCACAGACTCCCTTCCACCTCTATCTGCATTAGCTTTTAGGAAGTCACAGGTAATCACAGTCACTTAAGTGTAACTGTTGGAGTTCTTTCAAGCTGTACTTCACAATCCAGCAAAATGTGTCTGTGTTACTTTGACCTTTATTGTATGCCACTATCCCCTTTTCTCACCCCAAATCTGCTATGAGGCTTTCCTGCAGTTTCTCACCTTTCCTGAAATAAGACTTGGATAATACATTCAGACAATAATCTACAGTGAAAAAGAAAAATTTTAAATAAACTATAAAATAATGTTACTTCAATAAATAGGTTTCATACTGTGCTCTGATGGTTATTAATTGATATCTACATTGCACCTTCACAACCCTTAGTTTCTCTCTGCTTTTGTCTAGACCAGGACATCATCAGGATGTTCATCTTCCTTGATAGTATTTTTCCTGCTTTCTTGTAGAGAAGTTTTTGGTTAATTTAGGTAGCCAAAGTAATCACAACAAACGTGTGTGAAAAATAATTAGATTGAGTTATTTGCAAAATACTTTTTCACAGAAAGAATGTTTGTCAGAATGTTCTGGTCTCATTCAGTGCAACACAGCTTACTAGAATCCAGCCAATCTGATATTTATTACTTAGCAGTGGTCTTGAATGGTAATAAATTTCTGGTTAGGAAATTTTTAGTTTTAGTTTTTAAAAGGAGGACTGGCATTCCAGCTGGCATTTTCAGACGACAGTGCTCATATTCCTTCTTCTTCTTCTTAGCTTTTAAGCGATTTTTTACTGACTCTGATTTATTCAGATGCATGGTTAAGTTGTCCCTTATGATCAATATATATGCAAGGTTTAGTTTGTGTGTAGCACAGAACTGCTCTGAATTTCTCAGGGGGATTATGTGGAGCATCTATTTCTTCTGGAGGGCTATTAAGCCCAAGTTCTGTTTTTCTTTGTTTAACACTTACCTTGTGGTAGCATGGGTCTGAGGTCTTCTTCCCATAGTGATAGGTTTTGTACAAGACAAAAAGACTTTCCATATCAAAAGAGTAAGTGTCTTGTATGACTGTAAATCAAGAGACCACATACAGATATGAATGAGTGATATGATGTAGCAGTGACAATGCTGGTCAAAGGGACGGGCAATGGTCTCAGCATGTCAGATATTTCATATTTGTCAGGCAGAAAACATTTAAATATTCCNTTTTTTTTTTTTTTTGCATTGAGAACTGGATCTGTTCTGAGGTGTTCCTGTAATGGTACTAGGAAAGGTTAGTAAAACAGTGGTTTTGAATGGCTCTGAGGAAGTGGTAGTAGATATGCCTGAACCACCACAAGTTGGTTTTTTTTACCAGATAGAAAAATAAACCTCTCAACAAAATGACTTATAGGGCCTGGTATTCTAAAACATTCTCAATGGAAAAGCTTCTATAACCACAGTCACTGTTGCACATGAGCCTATGTAACTGCTGATACCTGCTGGGCTCAGCATCCAAAAGTGGCATAAACTTGCTTTCATTTTATTTGAGAGACCTATACCTCAAAAGGATTGAAATGCCTCCTACTGTTGCCCAACTTTTAATTTCCCATGCACTTTATAAGAGAATAAGGCCTCAGAAGCATGATGCTAAAACACATCTGAGGTTTAGGGAGCTGTCTAAATCTCACCAGCATAAGGCTCAAAGTTTAAGGGAATGCTTTCAGTTCTTCTTCTCTTTAGAGCTGACACATATTGCACACAGGATGACCCTCTAATAAGGGATGGTATACCCTCCAGGGGTACGTATTTATCCTAATTTCTTCCAACAGTTTTAAACAGCTTGTTTGGATTTTAACATCCAAATGAAGGAAATGGCATGGAAAAGGGTACAGCAGGAAAAGCAGGCTTTGCTGAAATTAGACATAAAACCTACATGTGACAGCACCCAACCAGGGTTTGATAAACTTAAGTTCAAGCTGTGATTCTTACAAAAGAGCCTTAAATTTAAGAATTGCTTTACAAGCATTCTGTAGTTTCCACAGCTCTTGCACTGATTTTAATGGCAATAAAAGTAGCATAGGGAAGGTGGAAGAGATAACAGAGCAATTTTGTGTCTTGAAGTAGCCGCAAATGTGTTTGAGCTGTCTTCTCAGCCTTGACTCCCTCAAGCATCCTGTTTGCAGTGAGCAGATGCATTCTGTCTGTGGCTCAGTAGGTGCCTGTGGCTCCTACTGGCTAGTTACTGCTGCCCCGTGACAAGTTAAAGGAGACACAGTTGGTCTGGCTGGTCTACCATGGCAAGAGGTAGTGATATCTGGTTCATATTTGGCCTGGGTTGCAAGCTCAGGAAAAGATAAATGTTATTTGTATTTCTTCTGGGTAAGGATTTTGATGTTCATTAAAAAAATCAAAATTGCCACTACATCTTGTTTAAGCCTTTTCCATTGAAAGATACTAGTCTTTTGATTGTAATTATGTTGTATAGCTTATTTCCTAAATGATTAATTTTCTGTAATCATCAATTTTGTAAGATATGGCACTGTAACATGGTCTCTAGTTTTGCTGATCTCAGTTGGATTGCTTAGCTGAATGAAATAAAATAAAATACTTGTGCTGGCAGCATAGCAGCTTTCGTATAGATTTGTTTAAGTGCTGTTTTGCTATCATATTCTCTCACTCTTACTCTTTATATTCATACCGATATTTCCTGTATATTTCTCCCCAAGTGGAAGAATCACCTTCTAGTATAAGGATAATTGATCTTCCCAAATAATAGTCATGTATCAAAATCTTCATATAATCTAAAAGCTTTAACATATGTAAGAGCAACCTAGGGAAAGAAGGGGTTTTAGCAGCAAATCACAGCTGGGTTGCAGATAAGTGTAGCAGGGCATTGAGCTAATACCCAGTGTAATTTGAAGACTAGGTCCTGCTAATCAATTGCTTCCTCCAGCCCAGGGCTTAGATGACCTAGCAGACTCCAGGCCACCACAAGCCTGTTGTCAAGGGTATGATATAGGTCCATGTCAGGAGCTGTCCTTGAACTGCTTGCAAAGCTCAGGCGTCGGAGGCTGGTCATCCCTCCTTAATTGTCAGCTAGTGATTTATTTGTGTGTTGATGGTATTCTTGGAAGCTGTCCTAATGCACAATACTTTTCCTTTGCAATTCTTCTTTATATTGTCTCTTTGCTCTAAGGCAAATTTTGTTTTGAAATGCGATTTTAGTCAGGAGGTTTGTCTTGGTTTAATTCCAGTTGGCAATTAAGTAACATGCAGCCTCTCAACACACACACATGCACACACTCTGATGGGATGGGGAGGAGAATTGGAAAAAAGATAGAACTCTAGTGTTTAGATAAGAACAGTTTAATAATTGAAACTCAATATAACAACAATAATAATGATGAAAAGAGATAAAACAAAAAGAGAGAAATAACCCCCCAAAAACTCCAAGTGATGCATGATGCACAATGCAGTTGTTCAACACTCAGTGACCAATGCCCAGCAGCAATCAGCCTCTCCTAGCCAATTTCCCCCAGCTTAAATACTGAACATGGTGATCTATGGTACAGAATATCCCTTGGTTGGGCTAGTTTGGGTCAGCAATCCTGGCCTTGCTCCCTCCTGTCTTCTTGTGCACCTGCTCACTGGCAGAGCACAGGACACTGAAAAGTCCTTAACTTATGGTAAGCACAATTTAGCAACAACTCAGACATTGATGTGTTATCAACATTATTTTCATCCTAAATCCAAAACACAGCCCTGCACCAGCTGCTAGGAAAAGAATTAACTCTGCCCTAGTTGAAGCCAGAACAATATATCAAAAAGATCTCTTAACTATGTAAGATTGATAAAAATCATTAAAAAGAATAAAATTTGTAATAACATAGATAAACGTGTATTCTTTCAGCACATTTCTTTTTAAAGAGTCATAGAATTGTTTGTGGGGGTTTGAGGGGAGGTGCTGGGGTTTTTCTGGAGGGAGGGTGATGGGTTCTTGGAGGGAGGGGGGAGGAAAGGGGTGTTTCGTTTTAAACTGTTCATTGGCTCCTTGTTCTGTTGTAAATCCTGGGTTTTTTTGTTCCCTTAAGAAAGCCCAGGCTCCTTCCCCCCGCCGACCCTCGGGGTTGGGGGGGAACCGAGGCAGGTTCTCACCGAAACGTGGACAGGCAGCCCAGTGGAGACGCCCGTGGGCAGCTCGACCCCCTTCCCTGGTGGACGGCCGCTGGCTCGCAGCGGGGGTCACCCCAGCTGTCTTTCTACAGTCCTCCCTCGTTCTTCCCCCCACCACCATGCCCTTCAGGGCTGGCTGGAGGGCAGGGGGTGCCTGATCTCTCTCTCACTTGGGGGAGGCGGCGGGGTCGCCCCAGCTGTCCCCCCACAGTTTTCTTTGCAGGAACTCACCGGGAGTTTGGGACAGCGGCAAAGATGCGGGTTCCCTTCACGGCAGCTGCGGACGGGAGGCACTGGCCGAGGGCGGCTGTCTGCAAGCGCCAGTTGCGGCACTGGGGCTCAGATTGGCGCTGCTGCGGCTGCTGCTGCTGCACGCATGCCTTCCCAGTGGCGGTTCTCGGCAGCGGCAGCGGCAGCTGGTGCAACCGCAGTGCTGGGGGAAGGGGCAGGAGCAGACCGGCAGGGTGCGGAGCCAGCACAGGCAGCACTGCTCCCTGTTCCTCCCCCGGGCAGTGGCCGGCTCCAGTCCCTGGTGCCTGCGGTGGGCTCTGGCGGCGCCTGGGGCAGCTGCCGAGGGTCGCATGCCCCGGTGCGGATGCCCGCTGGTTGTTCCTTGCTGGTGGTGCCCCAGTGCCCACAGGTGCGGGGCAGCAACATCAGGAGTGCCCTGGTGGCCACAGGCGGTGGTGGCCAGCGGCCGCGCCGCCATGAGGGAGCCTGGCAAGGGATCCTATGGTCCCGGCAGCCCTGGGAGTGGCCCCCCGCACTGCAGTGTAGGTGCGGCGGCTGCTCCGGGCAGTTCCAGCTCCTGTTGGCCTCGGGGACCCCTTTTGGGGGTCCCTGTGGATGGCGGGTGCCCTGAGGTGGCTGCAACCAGCCCATGGCTGGTAAAAAACATGGTGCCAGCAAGTGGCAGGCTCGCAGTTTTGGCGGGAACCGCCATTTTGCTGAAGCCGAAGACCTTGGAAGAGGGGTGGAGCCCGGACCGCTGGCCAATCCAAAGAGGGCGAAGCCAGGAAGAAGACGGCGAGATTCGCGCGGGACTTGGAGGGCTTAAAAAGCCTGAAAATGGAAGCCCTCTCTCTCTTTGGCTTCCTGCGAGCTGGGGAGCAGCAGCACGGACCCTCTTCTCCTGACTTCCAGGCCCCACGGCTTGACTCCGCCCACCTCCATCAGCACCAGAGCTAAGCCAACACAACCACAAGTGGAAAGCTTCCCCAAATAGCGTCCCTGGGTTAGGGGAGTGCTTTTCACTATTTGTGTTTTGCAGAGACTTCAAGGGCTGGGAGTGATTATCCTCAGAAGGAGACAGAGAGAGACTGAGGAGAGGAGCGGCTTTCCCTTCCCCCTGCTTTTCCTTGGCCAGCCTGCCTGGCCTTTGAAAAGCAGTTTGTTTATTCCCTTTTTCCCTTTTCCCTTTTTTGCGTGGCTTTGTCGGGTGTAATTTTTGTGTTAAGTCTAGGACTCCCATAAATTGTTTTCTTCCCCTGGTTGAGTCTCAGACGAATAAACTGTTTCCCTGTTGTTCAAATTCTTTTCAGTCTTGTCACTGTTAAACGCGCCCCTAGTGAAAACAGTGGTCTTAAACCACCACATTGTTAAATTTGAAAGGGGCCTCTAGATATCACCAAGTTGAAGTGCCCTGATCAAAGCAGGGTAAATTTAGAGTAAGTTTCTCAGAACCATGTCCAATGGGGTTTTGAATATCTCTGGGCTACCTGTGCCAATTTTTGACCACTGTAACCATATAAAAATATTTTCTTATGTTTAATTGGTATTTATTGTCACTTTTCCTATCACTCGGCAGCACTGAGAAGGGTCTAGGCTAAACTGTGTTTGCATCCTCTATCAGGTACCTATATATTTTGATAAGATCCCTCAAGGCTTATTTTTTCCTTAATCTCAAAACGCCTTTACATCATATGAATCATATGAGGTTAAGAAAGTAAACCTGCTACCCAGATGCTTGATACTCTGATACTAGGGGTATAGTACTCTGAAATGATGTATAACTAATCTGACTGATTTATTTCATTTGTTTTGAAGTTATCATTGCTGTTTTAAATTGGGTTGATAAAAGTAAGAGTACTTTCCTAGGGGAAATCCCACACACACTTAAATAAATTATCTATTTTTTTTTTCTGTAGGTTTTTCTTTTTTTTATTCCTTTTCTTATTTTCTTTTCTCAAATTACCCTTCCCAGTCTATATTATCCTGCCCTCCCCACCTCCACCCCTCCCCAACCTCTGACCTGTCCCTATGTTGCTAGTTGTTTTAATTCATTCTATAGTAATCTAAGAAAGGTTAATAATTCACATGGTGGAGATGTTTCTCTAAGAGGAGAGTGTTTATGGAATTACCTTTTCTTAATTAGGTTTTAGAATGTTTTAGTTTTGTGCAAATCTCTGGATGCTAAGGTCATGGGGAAAACCTTTAAGTCATGTAGCTGTGATAGAGGTCATGGGGCCTTTACCTGTGTTTATGCATTTGGCAATAATCTTGCTCTCCATTGCTACTTACATTTCCATTGCATGGAAGCAACCCTAAGGAAATGAGGAACCTCATGACTATGAATGAAGAGAGAGTTTGAGCCCCAGCCAGATAACAGAATGAACTGGGGCAATCCCGGGGCATTGTAATTCCCACTGAGAAGAACCTGAGTTCTCTAGTAAATGACCTTGAATTGTGAGTGAAGTGAAAGTCAAGGCTGCTTATGCGCAAGAGAAAAATCCAAGCTGCATAAAATGGATTTGGCATAGCCGAGAGTTGAAGTTGTTAGCATATCAGTCTAATGGCACCCATTTTGTTCCAGTAAGTAAGATAATTTCTTGAACAAGGTAAAGTTTGCCCAAAAACCATGGAACCTCCTTCCTACACATATGCACTTAATCTCTGTATCCCAACAGTGCTATAAAGGCTGTGAGCCACAAGTGTTGCCTCATACTTAAAGAAGCAAACCATACCTGTCAAAGAGTTTACTGTTGTTGCAGTAAGCCAGTAGAATTTTACTCTTTCTGTTGTGGTGGAAATGCTTTGTTGAGGAAAGGATAATGGTGCTCTTCCTCTAGTATGTAATGAATACCCTTTAATTGTTGAGCACTAAAACATGTTTTTAGTCACGTGTGGAGAATATTTTGCAGGTATTTGCATTGAACTATTATTTATTTGGAAGGTGCAGAGCCACATTTTGCCTCTCGGAAGATTTGAGTTGGTTTATCTTTGGAGACCCTAAAAATGTCTGTTGTGGATTTTTAATCTCTTTTGGCAATACACAAAGAAAATAGAGTATTAGTTTATTGAAAGAGTACATGACGTTATAGTCAAGACAGCAGCTTTGTTATGTATAGCTCCAGTTCCTATGATGACCTAGAAATCCTCAGTGATGAAAGCTATTAGTAAAACATCTTAGTATTCTGAATTATCTTGTTTACTGGATCACTGAAAGCAAAATTGTTAAGCTCTTGAAATGGAAATGAAAATGAAGCTTTATTTTTGACTGAATATTCTGGGAAGATGTATTTGAACAACCTGTCAATTTTGAAAATAGGGATTTATTTTGCAAAGTAAAATGCAATTCTAAAGAGACATGCAATGAAATTGGATTGAGCTCACTTCTGATTCCTAGTAAATAGGTGTCCAGATCATACCAGTCACTAGGACCACTTGTCATGCTAGCAGATAGCAGCATGCAGTTGAGAAGCAAAAGGATGAATAGACCTGAAAACTGAGATGATTTCTACAGCTCATACATTGAGAAAAAGCAAATGACAAGAAAATAGCAGGGAGAGAAGAAATATCAGCAAGGGACTGAAGTATCTTATTCTATGATAGAGAAGGCTAGATGCTTAAGCACTGAAAATAGAATGAAGAAAAAAAAAGAAGAATATAGGGGGATTATTTAATCTATATATTTATTTCCTGTTAACAGGTGAAAAACTTATGGTAATTTTCTCATACTTTTCTGCTTCATATAGAAATGTGCCATTAATCTGAGTTAGGAAAAGTAGTTAAAATACCTCAGAGTATAGTTGGCTTGTAAAATATTTGTCCTGACTATTACTTTGAAGAGTGTATTCACAGTGTGCTATTGGTGGTTTACATCTTTATAACTAAATAGCAAAGCTGTTGTAAAATTGAGCAAGAAATAACATATAGTTCCACAGGCTTCAAACAAAATTCTTGATTAATTTCTCCTCTGGGATTTATAAATAATGTGCACAATAAATTTTTAGAAGATATTAGATTGTAATATATGCTAACCCATTTTCCTTCTCTCTGGAGACAATTCAGACAGTTCAAGTATAGCCTTCAGCTTGTGGTGGACTTCCCTGCTCGAAAAAAACCTTACCTCCCACATGGAAGAGACCTTTGCATGCACACACAGATGTGACTATGCATGAATCCCAAGGGAACCCAAGGGAATGGCATGAAGCTTTGTCAGGGGAGGCTTAGGTCAGCTTAGGAGGATATTAGAAAAAAATTCTTAACCCAGAGGGTGGTTGGGTGCGGGAACAGGCTCCTCAGGGAAGTGGTCACAGCATCAAGCCTGAGAGAGTTCAAGAAGCATTTGGACAACACTCTCAGGCACATGGTGTGACTCTTGGGGATGGTCCTGTGCAGGACTAAGGTTTGGACTAGATGATCCTTGAGGTCCCTTCCAACATGGCATATTCTGTGATTCTCTGACACTTAACAGTCGGTTCTGCTCATCCTGCATTTAAGAGAAGAAGTGGAAGCTAGGAATAATGGCTAGATCTTCCTTATTACTAACCTAAAATTGTTGTGTTTTTTTTTTAAAGAACAGAAATTGCATTGAATAATTTTAGAGGACAAGGGTTTAGCAGCTTTTATTCTTTATTCTGATTATAAAAGTTACTGTAAGCACTTGATTGAAATGCTTGTACCAGTAGTGGCTGAGTCTGGAGCAAGTGCTTGCTATGATTGTGTTCCAATATAAATTCTCCTGGAGTTTTCTGTCTCGTTACAAGGCACCCTACAGCTCCTCCTGGTGGTAAAGTATTAGAAAATGAGGACAGGAAGGCTATCCTTTGTACTGGAGCAGGACAGATAATCAAATACAATATAAAAACCAAACAAAACCGAACAAGCCTAATCAAATGATTCATGCTCTGTCAAATACTTAAGGTAACTGAATGTAGATAAATAAGAGTGTTGTACATGCTTGCTTTCCCATGAAATAGTTTTGGGATTGCAAGCTACAGTGCAATCCCAAGAAGTAAATGAAGTAAGATCAGAAACATTACCAATCAGGCACATCTGAACCATAAATTTTAATTATGCTTTCTGAAGATATAACTCCATGTCCAGGGTTTAGTAGTCTTTGGTAGTATGGAACGTAGCACCATCGATGTGTATTTTTACTGACACTGTCCTCCTCTCTACTGGCAAACAGAAGCTATAATGCTTTAAGCCATACTTCTTTGGTGAGTAAAGATTCTTAACACAATTTAAGAAATATAACACATATCCGTTGTTTTATAAATAAAACCAGTATCTCTCTTCTTGAAGAAAAGCCACCGGATGTACTGTAAGTTAATTATAAGGAATTAAATGTAAATTTGAGACAACCTACTAACTCTCTTCCCACCAGTCCACCTTAAAATGATCTTTAGCACCCTTTACTTCACCTTTCGTTTATTTGAACATTGTAAGTTTATAGCTAATACAGCTGTATATTTTAGGTCATTTGCTGCAAGTCAGTCAGTTAGTTGTCTGAAACTGACACCATGGGCCAATACCACAGATATCTCCCAAGTCCAGCTTCACTTTTACACAGAGTGCAAACTGATATAGGTAGCTTTGGTGCAGCAGGAGCTGTCTGGAATGAGCTAGAAACTTTCTGGAGCAGGAGCTGAGGGCTTTCACTAACATCAATTGTGCCATATTAGTGAAATGTGTTTAAAATAAAAGAGGATGGGTTTCGATTAGATGTTAGCAAGAAATTTTTACTATGATGGTGTTGAGGCACTGGAACAGGTTGCCCAGAGAAGCTCAGGATGTCCCATCCCTGGAAGTGTTTAAGGCCAGTTTGGACAGGATTTTGAGCAACCTGCTCTAGTAGAAGGTATCCCTGACATGGCAGGGGAGTTGGAACTATACAATCTTTAAGAGGGATTGAAACCAGATGATCCTTAAGGTCCCTTCCAATCTAAACCACTCTGTGATTCTATGCTATAGATTCCATATGAATTCCTGCAAATTTTGAGAGAGCTGGGAAAACTCCACACTCGCTCAAGCCCAGAAGAGGTCTGCTGATGAGTTCACCTATTTGCAAAAACTACAGTGTTTTCATTTTTCCCTTGTACTGCTGATGCAAGTTGTAAACAGGGGTCCTTTAAAGGGTCATCACTGCTTTGCAGGTATTGGTTAAAAGGGAGCATACTCTCTTATTAAACTTCAGTTTGGTTTTTCCCTTGCTGCCTCTTTTTCTGTATTTTATACAAAATTTCATTGCTGCACTTCCCTGGTTGGAGTATAGGGACATTTTTGTCTTCAGAAATGACTGACTTATTTATACCTACTGAGAGGAAAATAACAGGAATACATCTTTTCTCCACAGATAATTTGAGGAGATAGGCTTCCTCACGGTGATCTTTGTCTAGCATAAAGCAGAGGAGCTGATTTAAGTACTATAGAAGTTTATAGATAACTTTGTCATGCTTATGTTTGTAATATCTTTTAAACTGTCCTTTTTGATCAAGTATTTCATGAAATGCAGTTTGTTGATGAAGATCTGCAAGAAAAGTATTGATCTATCATATTGTGATCTGCAGATGTGTTCTTAAAACAAACACTTTTGTAAGTCTCTGTTGTACTTGTCAGCACATTTTATTGCTATGCCCCAGCACGTATGGATTGCCACATCACTTCTAGGTTTTTGCACTGTTTTGCTTTGCCAGTGACCAGGCCCTTTCCACAAGCTCTACAAATTAGTATTAGCAATATTTGTTCTTTGGCTCAAATGTACGCCAGCAATAATATCAACCTGGCCTGGGGCTGGTTTTAGCACAACTTGCATTCTTTGCTGCTCCTTTCCACGAGATTGCTTCATTTTCAGTTTTTAATCACTATAGAAATTGAGCCTACTACGGGAGGAGAGCAGTTCTTGGAGCAATAAATAGGACATTAGAGCAAGCCTTAACATAGTCCAAACAAACCTGTCCTGTTTGACTATGGCATTATTTCCCGAGAGACCTGTACTTTTTTCTCCCAGTTGGGATCCAAGCCCATGTAAAGTTCTAGTAGATATTTTACTATAACATTTGTCTTTTCTTTCTAGGCAGGTCTGGAAGCTGTCTTCTCTTTACTCCGAAGAAAATAAGGCAGGACTAGTTTCACAGGCTGACAGCTGATTAATCACTGCTTGCTGGATCCGTCCAGTTGTTCTTGAGTATTTTGAACATGACCCCGGCATCCTCTTGGTCTCTTTGAATCCCAAGCCTCTGTCATCTGCAAGAGTTTGGAACAATTATACAGCTGTAATTGTATTTATCCAAATGTCTATGTACAAGTACTCTGGTGTCAGCAATTCTGTGATGTTTAGTTCTCTCATAAAACTAAATCCTTTTAAAACCCCTAAAGTCTGAGAAGCATTTTTTATCACCTGGACTAAGGTAGTACTTTCAAAAGGGCTTTGAAATGCAGTCTGAATAAAAATCTTCTATTTCAATGCCTGCAGTCAACCAGATGGCTAGCTGACAAAGATACTGCATGTACAATGTAGACAAACAGGTATCACAATTAGTTCAGCTTATCTGGCTGTCTCAGTAATCACACTTGTAGCATGCAGTTCCTTTTATTAGATGCCTCTATCATACGGGCATGACGGGCATTATACAGAGAAAAAAACATCCCAAAAGTATTAGGTTTCCATTGCCACAATGTCATGAGTAAACAAAGAATGCTTCAGTAAGCATGTGATCTGTGAAAATAAATAATTCTGAAAAATTTGATCATATTTTTCTTGATAGATGTCATCATAAGTACTGCTGATTCACTCAGTGAGATAATATCAGTGAAATAATTAATTCTTCATGATTCTTTTGTACCTTGAAGCTTTTGTTCCTTGTCTGACAAAAGAAACATTCCATCTTGTTCTCCATGAAATTGGTCAATTCACAGAAATTGTAGCTGCCTTGGTCTTTTGACACAATAATGTTTGACACCTTTTCACCAAGAATCTGTTGAGTCTGTTTTATTCAAGTCTAGTTCAGTTGTCCAGGCAGTATGTGGATTTACAATGTGATTGAAGCTCTGGCAGCTCTAAAGAGAGTATCCAATAAATTAATGCTTTGGAATAACACTAGGTGGACACCTGGATCTTCTGAAGCTCTGTGAATTTTATGTTATGTCTTCCCATTTAGAATGGTATGCACTAGATCTTCTTTCATTGCTATTTCCACACCTTTAGAACTGATCCATAAAACTTGTATTCAGTATTATTGTAAACAGCGTGAATTACTTGTTAGTATTACGGAAATGTTTGCAATACTGTTAGGTGCAGGAAAAACACTGACTTTGCCACAACCAGTGTTGATTTTGGTGAACATCTTGGAGAAGCTGCTCATATGGAAAAACCACCCTGTATAACGTAAGCCTCTGATTGCCCCTGTAAAAAGACTTGCCACCATTGGAGATTAACTGGATTTTAGTAACTCTAAGGGACTTGATCTTGTCTGAGAAAAGGCAGCACAGTCTTCTGTCTCACATGACGTTCTGGTACGGCCAATACTGATGAGGTGAGGCAGAAAACCATTGCTTCATTAGTCTCTTTCCCCTTGTGAGTCCTTAGCTAGTGGACGTGTGAGGGTCCCTATTCTCAATGTAAAACAAACAAGGAAAGCCAGCCTTGTAAGATTATGCATAAGAATCCTTTGCTGTTTGCTGAATCCCCTGAAAAAGAACTCAAATTACTGAGCTATTTCTTTTTAACATGCAATAAAAAGAAATAATGTCGTAAGAAAAGTGCTTATCACAAGCACCTCGGAAAAACTAGCAGACTTGGGAAAAATATTAAATGATAAAAGAAACAAATTCTGAGAGGACACCTTAAATATTTTGCATGTGTAGGCTATAAGAATTTTACAGCTGCATTTCAGACATAATACTTGTTCCTTAGTTCTATCTCTGAAAAAATACCATGGTGTAAGGTGAATGTGGTGAGTTTGCTTTGGGAGTTTATTACAGACATAATTAATAAATATTATGGGACTAAATAGTTGAAGTTTTGAGAGACTGTTTTGGTATCAATCCATGTTTCAGAGCACAAGAGATTCTCTCAAGAAAAGTACACACAAAGTACAAAATAATATGCAAATCAGGCTTCATGAAACCCTGTGCTACTTTGATCATGCTTGCATAGACTATAGACTGTAGACTGTGCTTTTAAATATTGAAGCATTTGACATGAGAGTGACTGTCAGTACTGCTGGACCACCTCTCTGTTGATCTAAGAAGTGTCATCTCAAGAGGCAAGAGTTATATATTTTGCTGTTTTTCTTCTAAAATGCCACTAACTGTACTGGCATTCTAGGTAGCACTTGCTAAGCTTCAGAGGGAACTCAAATTATCAAATAATCGTGGAAGAAAAATCAAAAACCTATGAAAAGAGAAAATTATGCCTTTAGAGACAAACTGGTTTTGCTTTCTTCATTATGCATGAAATTGTGCACCAGAATTGTGCATGTGAAATTATGGGCTGTGTGTAATTTCTTTAAAGGTGAAGTTTATTCTATATGACTGTTTGACACTGAAGACCTGACAAAACACTGATATTCTGTTGTTACAAAGCTTTCAAAACTGAAAAGTAACCTTTCTCTAGGCTTAACAGAATACTGTAAAAACTTTAGTACGAATATGTCAGTACTTCAATGGCAGTTGATACGAACTCTCTTCCTCTATCATGAAGAACAACATCATGTTCTTTCTGCCTTTTCTTTCCGCTATTTTTTTTAACAAAAACACTCACTGCAACTAAGATCAGTTTTCCTTCTCTGGCAAAAGCAGCCAACATCATGGTTACATTTTTGTGCGTCTATCTCTCTTCAGAAAGCTGATTATATGTGTAGATGACATATTGGTTAGTATTTACATTACAGATATTTGAAGAAGAGTGTTTGGAACAATCTGCTCATCACTGCTGAAACCACTGTCTTTGGGAAGGTATATATGGAACAGTTTCTGGAGTCTGGCTGAGCTGGGTAAAAAGGATATAAAATGTCACCTATATAGACATAAAAATATGAAAAAATTATGAAAATGTGTTGCTTAGTATTATGGTAAAGCTTAGGAATGTTATTCTTTATTGTGCTGGGTGCTGTTGAAAAAAATCTCACCATAAAACAATGAACAAAAGGCTTTTCTGCCACAAAGAGCTTACAATTTAAGAGACAACAGGGTGAAGAAAGACAACGAGGCATAAAGAAATAAACAGCTGGCAGTGAATTCATAGGAGACTGGTACAGTTGTTATTGCTGGGCATTTAAAGGAAAGTGGATAAGAGCACAGCTTCAAAATCCTTCAGTGCCTTATTCTACAAAGAATGAATCTACTTACGTGACATGTCAGAATTGATGGCATAAATTCACCTAAATAATGAAATCCATACACACATACTGGACTGCCTTTACTATTTCTCATATTTTTAAGAAGAAAAAGAAAATTAACACATTTTCTGCTGCACAATGAACCTCCCTCAGTATTGTGATTCCTGGGACTTCAATCTTACAGAAGTAATCTTTACTACCTGTGTTGTAGCACTGAGTACCTCTGCCCTTTGAATGATATGATCTGAAATTATTTACTTTCCTGAGGGGATCAGTGGTAGTCTTGTCCCCAGTGACCATGGAACAGCAATGTTCAAGATCCTGAGGGGGTGAGGGAGGCAAAGAACAAGGGACAGACCCAGGACTTCAGCATAGCAGACTGGCACTTATTCAGGGGGAGCTGGTAAGTAGGATCACGTAGAAGGCATCACTGATGAGCAAAGGATCTCAGGATATCGTTTGTAAGGAGTGGAGTGTTGTCCATATCAAGACTGAAGAAAATGAGTATACGTATCACAAGACTTGACAAAATAGGGAACATGTGGCTGAGTTCCAGTGCAAAAGCAACTTGTGAGAAGGAAAAGCAGACTGTAAAAAAAGAATGTAGAAGCTGCACATGATGGCAGGCGTGGTAGTAGGAAAGCGAAAGTTCAGCTAGAGCTGAAACGGACAATAGACATGAAGGGTGCACTTACTGCTGCATTGGAAGCAAAAAGAACAAATGATGAAAATATAGGCCCATGGTTGAATGTCCTGGCTAGCAGCAGATTAAAAAATGCCTCTCTCTTTGCTGGCATTTTCTAAGCATTTGTGCCCAGAGACATGTTCATATAGGAGAGGTAATGTTGAAGGATCAAGTCAGGATTCACTTACAAAATCTCAACCTCTACAAAAACATGGGACGAGACAGGTCAGCCTTGCTTATGTCCTTTGGAAATTATGGCACAAGACCTCTTGGAAGCCAATTCTCAGCACATGAAAGAGAAGGTCACTGAGAACAGACAGTGTAGCTTTGTGAAGGGTGGTATACTTGACCAACCTGATTCATGCTATAACGAAATGACTAGACCAATGGATGAGGAAGGAGCAATGAATCTTGTCAAACTTTGACTTTAGCGGGGTGACAAGGTCTTGCACAACACTCTTCTGTCCAGGTCAGGGTGTTGCAGTGTAGGAGGTAGAACAACTGCAAATTCTAATAGTTTCAGTTTATTCTTCAGTTGATTTTTGTGTGTTTCTGATAGTACACCTCCTACAAATGGCCTTTATACTGTCCCATATTCCAGTTGTTTCTACAATTAACATCATGATTTTTTTTTCTCTAAATATTTCTTTCAGATATAATGATAAGAAGTGACTTACTCTGTCCTGACAAACAAGTCATCCCTCCCCGCTCCCCACCCCACTATAAATAGTTATGGGAGTTTGGGGTAAATGTTTTTACCCCTGTTACCTTCTTTTTGAGTTAAATGTTCTGGTTCTACTCAATGTTGGTTCTTGCAACACTTTTATCACATGGTTAGCATGCTGTTTGATGAATTGCTGCCTAGTTTTAGTATCACTTCTGCCGTTGAGTTACTAATTCCACTATTGATTTATTGTTCCTGAATAAATCAATAATCTAAGCTTCCCAGTCCTTAGAATTATAAAGCTATGTTGCTTAAACAGTAACTACTACTTCCTGAGGTTGGTTTTTTCCCTTTTTTCCATTGGTATCATACTACTAAGCTAGATACCTCAATCTTAATGTATGCATATTTGTGTCATCTGTATAGGCAAAAACCCCACTATTACTACTACAAAAAAGTTGCAATTTCTAAAAGTCCTCTCTGTAAGGAAGTATTCACCAAATGTTTTGGAGTATGCAACATTTCCGTCACAAAAAGATGATTCCATGGCCAAGTCACATTGGAGGGGAGCTTCATGAACATTGGTCTTATCAGCTGGCTACCAGGACTCTTGATTTTTACCACTGTACTTCAAGTACCTATAAGTGCTTAAATTTAGGTTCGTACTCGCTAGTGTAATACATTGCATATTCAAGATTTGGTGCAATGGTAACTTTTTTGCCTTTTATCTACTTAATAAATGCATCTGGAAATTCCTTTAACTTTGTCATTTTCCTTGATCTTAATTCACATAGAATAAAGGAACCAAGTATTCATGAATGTCTTGATAAGGCCGATTATAAATTAAGGTTAACTTACTTAAATTTTATTGTACTATGGACTCTTATGATCATTTATGCATTATGTAACAAGATTGTTTTTTGAAAATTGCTTTTTGATTATTTTTTGTTCTCTTGTGATGGCCCTTCACTGTAAAGAAAACGCAGTATTCATATAATTCAGAAATTCTTCTTTAGCTGCTTCATCTTTAAAGGGTTTTCACATTTCATTTTTGATCTGAACTGTAGCAGCATCCACATTCACAAATGTCAATATGAATTTGCCTGCTAAATTAATTTAATTATCTAAATATCAAAAGCAATTTCACACCTGGAACTCTTATTTAATTCACAAAAGCCAGCACAACTATCCTGCCACAGTCTTCCAAACAAACTGTGCTTCTTGTATCCAGCTAGAAGTATGACAAGTCTAAGTCTTTCTTAGTCTTCCTTTCCTTATCTTAGCAGATTTGGTGGCTATAAAATAATGTTACTTTAACACTTCAAAAATGTGCTTAAAAAAACCCCGTATCACAACATCTAAAGAAAAGAATACTTTACAATCTCAAAGTATATGAGTACCTCACTTGAAAAAATGGTTGACAGACGGAGCAAAAATTCTACTAGATTTTTTTTCTGCATCCTGAAAGACCAAATGCAGAAATGTATCACATCACTGTCATAATGGATCGTTTTAATTGTGGTGCTTAGCAGTGATGTGGTACTGTTATGATTGCACTATAAAAGGTTTTTCTGGTACTTTCCTATTTTTAATTTTCAGTGACATTTGAAGGAAATTCTAAATTTTTTTTAAAAAATCAACCTCTTTAATAAAGTGAAAGTGAAAGAAGGTCTTGACTATATTGGGTTTGTCTTAAGATTTTAGGGGAGGGAGGAAGGAAAGCACATGAACTGGATTTAATTAGATAGAAGGGTTTCTTAAATAAGATTGAAACAGACATTTAGATTTATCTGCCTTTATTATCAACAAGCAATCACAGAGTTTTAAATAAGGGAAAGACATAAACATCTTCCTAGTCTTGCCTCAAGAAAAAATGGATATATATTGGCCATCAATAAAATAACCTTAAGTTTAGCAGGAGTGCCTTAGCAGGACACTTGAACATATTAACTTACAATGTTCCACCTGGTCCTATGTTTCTCTGATAAAGGAGAAGAGAGTCATTATCCTCTTCTCATCTTGAAAAACAGTTCACCTCCCTCTTCATTCCCTTCCTTCCCTCCCTTCATACATGCCCTGAAACCTCTCTGTGGCTCTAGCTGGTGCAGTAAAAACTTGCCCTTCCTGTCTCAACTATTGTGCAAAGGATTAAGTCAAAACAGAAACTGGCTACCTCTGAACTCACTGTGGGGAGCACAATATTTTATTTCAATACAATTTGCAGGACTTTTAGTAGCTTAAAAATCTTATTTCATGTAGGAAGTCCCTTACAAGAGACCAAAACCTTATTTTTCCTAAAAACTTCTTTCAGAATTATGACATTTAAGAAGGTGCAAAAGCCTTTATACGAGTCTGAGATGCAGTAAAATGAAGGTGGATATATGAATAATTAAGATCTACAGTAGGAGGAGATGCTAAAAAAGCTGTGGGATGTGTTGCAAATAGATCAATGTAAGGACAGTCTTATTTTCTCTTGAATTCTCATGAAGTCTCCTAGAAAAAACTGCTGTTGTCAACTGACAACCACTGTAGTGGAAGAACACTGTTTCAAAATCCATCTGTACCTTGCTGATATCACAGATAACAACACAGCAATCTCCAAATTAGTCCCTTGAGCCACTCTTGGCTGCAGGCGGCAGCTCAATCTAGAGTTCAGATATTAGCTGTTTAACTGCAGCAGCAGCAGAGGTTCTGCACCAGGTTTTCCTGCTGTCTTTGGCTTGGGTTTTTATGGACCAAAGCTAAAAATGTTCTTTCTTAATTTATTTACTCTCCTCTCAAATTTTCTGCAAAATTGTTGAGGTCGTTCTCAAGAAAGTAGCAATTGTCACTTCCTGAAATGGCAAGGAATACACACACCAATGCAAACTGATGATTAAAGGTAGGATTCATCTGCTTTTACAGCAGGTACAGCCTGACGATGGAGCTGTATCTGACAGGCATAAAGGAAGCAGATAGGGTAAGGGATCCAGTCCAACTTTCTGAGTGGTGATGTGGCAAAAGACTGGGCCCAGCTGGTTTGTATTGTATTTTAATTATGATTTCTCCAGACATTCATGCTTACCTTTAGCTGTCAGCAACACAGCATTGAGTTTGAAGGTGCTCTGTGTTATCACAGAGGTTGCAACTGGCATTTCCCTGTTTCCTTTCTGTTGCTAACCATTGTTCTCTGTTTCCCCTGCCTGAATTCCCAGCAGCCTGGCCTTTAATAGACTTATTCTCTTTGTAGGCCTAGTGATTCCTAGAACCTCTTATTTCACTCTACACCCAGTATGTAAGACAGCAAGAGGCAAAAATGAAGAGCCAGTGTGATGTGTTTTAACCCGGTCACTGCAATCTTGGCAGTAAATCACACAGAATCACAGAACAGTTAAGGTTGGAAGGGGCCACTGCCCCCAGAGAGAGTCAAGAGGTGCAAAAGAGGTAAGTATTCAGCTCCCTGTCTAGTGTTCTAAGATTTGAAACTCTTTATGAGTGCTTTTTGATGAATTTCAAGGCTAAAATATTTCCAGGAAAGTAAACTTCTAGCATTCACACCAGCTTCCTCCTGCTGCAGCTTTGGCCCGGTAGTTTGGTCTGTCCTTCACTTGCACATGCCACAGATCATCTGATCTTTCGTGCATTACATGAGACTGGTTAAGAAATGAGTGAAATGTGATGCTTGTTGTGACACTCAGGGCTGAACTGTCCTTGGCAGCTTTTCTAAGTGCTGTGTAATTTCCATATACCTCTTTGGAAAGAATAGCAGAAGAGAGAGAGAAAGAGAGACTGGGTTTTCTGCCAGGCTATCTAGAAAGAAAAGTGTAATATGAATCAAGGGGAAAAAACTTTTGTTTTAAATAAAAGACTGAAGAGGTGGACATGACTCAAAAGACATTGTTGTGGTTTCACCTGCCCGTTTTACACTGCCTCCAGTTGAGTTACATGACATTGGTGTTGGCAGAAGTGTAATCAGGGCCCAGATCTTGAGAGCCAGCAGACTTGGTTATAAATGGTCCCCTGAATTCAATCAGATTACTTTATTGTTCAGCTTTCCAGCAATATTAATATTTTTGATCAATTTAAGGCCAAATTCTTTGGCTTCCCCAAATCTTTGACTTGCCCTTAATTTCAGAAGGATTACATAAATGCAACTAAGTGGGGTTTCAGCTTGGCGGGGCTTTTGTGTCGACCCTGAGCACTTGGACTTCACTTCCCAACCTATTGTGTGTGCGGCGGGGGGGGGGTTCGGCCCGGCGGGGCTTTCCTCTTTTGTTCAAGGCTTAGGGCTTGTAGGGAGTGCAGAGAACAGGAGTAGGCAAACAGGGTCGCAGAGATGCTGTCGCAGTGAAGCAGTTAGCGCAGGGAGGGCAAGCAGGTAGGGCTGCAGATGCTGGTTAGGTAGGTGAGCTTGTCTTTGTTTTTCTTTTTCTTTCTCCTTGACCCCCTCCTCTCACCAGTAATGGTGAATAAACGATCAAAAACTGTTAGTACAAAGAGAGTGCTTGTTCAAACTGCACCTATATTGTGGGATGCAGCTGTGCAGACCTCTGACTGTCTGGATTGTAGGGAATGCCTGAGCCTTGTTGTCTCAGAAGGTAACACAAAAACCACCTGTGTCCGGTCCGACCAGGTGAATGATCTGCTCTGTATGGTGGCAGAATTTAGGGAAGAAGTAGAAAGGCTGAGGTGCATTTGTGATCGTGAAAGAGAGATAGACTGGTGGAGTCATGCTCTCTCTCCTCTCAATAACAGATACCAGGAGTCAGAGGAGTCCAGTGTTTCTCACCTCTTTTCAGCTCAGGTTGATGGAAGCAACCTTGATGCTGAGGAGGATTGGGTGCAGGTCAGTTCTTTTGGGAGGAACAGAATTCCCTCCTGTACACCAACTCCCTTCCAGATGCCACCTTTCCAAGTACCCTTACAGAATAGGTTTGGGGCCCAGGAATTTGATAACTAGGTTGAGGATGGGATGATGATTAATGATGAAATAGTGATTTATGATCAGACTGATGTTACTGATGATAGCTCTTTGCCCCAGGAAACTCCCAGATCTTCATCAGTCAGACANCTCCCAGATCTTCATCAGTCAGACAGATCAAAACTAATAGTACTAAGAATTTAGTTAAGTGTTCCTCCATCTGTCAGGAG